>JAWNNO010002749.1:0-82099 GCA_035044985.1 Lordiphosa fenestrarum
CAAATAATCACTCGGCCTCATTAAGGACCCTAAGGTCTATGTATGACCCCATCTGGGCTCAGCCTGAACTACCTACCTACCTATGTTATGGCAAGACTTGGAAGTTCCATAATCATTTTAGGCATAATAAGATCATGTCCAGGCGCTTTTCTGGGTTGTAGATCTCCGATAGCATTTTTTATTTCAAGTGAATGAACTTCGATTGGGTCAGTTTGTGCGGCGATGGGAACCAATGGAAGTGCATAGCCATTAGTTGGTGAATTTGGCTGGAAGACATTTCTAAGGTGAAGTGCAAAGACATTTGCCTTCTCTTCGTCACTGCGGGCCCAACTTCCACTCTGGTCCCTTAAAAGCGTGTCTACCTTTACAGGTGACTTTATGCTTGCATGTGCTCTCCATAGGGGAAATTTGGTGCTTGTAGGCGATAGTTTTTCTATGTAACGGCTATGGGCTAGCTGCTCTTCCGCTTCGAGTGCTTTGCGAAGTAAGCGTTCCGCAAGTCTCAGACGATTTTTTGACGCAGGCGACCTATGGTGCTGCCATTCTCTTCTTGCACGCCGCACCCAAACATGATGGGATTGTTATTTTGCCCTCATACATTGGATATACTCCATCTCCTATTTTAAGTAGGGTTTCAGCAAAAATACCAGCAGAAGTATCGCCATTTAGATGCACTCGCATATTTTTTGTGAGTGCAAGTTGTTTAATCTTAGGCCACAAAAATGAAGATTTCATGCATGACTTAATTTCATCTGCTCTCGTTCCCCTAGGCACTATTGGAATTGTTTGGCGAAAATCTCCGGCCAAAAGGACTGTAATTCCTCCCATTAGGAGGCTATTATCTCGTATGTCCTTTAATGTTCTATCTAAGGCTTCAAATCCGCCCTTATGGGCCATAGGGCACTCATCCCAAAAAATTAATTTGCAATCTTTGAGGACCTTGGCCACATTGCTTTGTTTTGGAATGGAGCAATATGGAACTTCGACATTTATTAAGTCAAAAGGAAGTTTAAGTGCAGAGTGTGCTGTCCGACCTCCGTTAAGCAAAGTTGCAGCTATACCAGCTTAAGCTACAGCCAATGCTATTTTCCGATATTGCCGTACTTTTGCTAACAATAAATTTATTAAAAACGTTTTGCCTGTACCACCTGGTGCATCTAAGAAATAGATTTCCCCATTATCTGATTCAACGCTTTTTAATATTTTGTCGAATACCTTTTTTTGCTCATCTGTGAGCAAATGTTCGTTATTATTAACAATAGTATCATTGTTTTCATAACTTATTTCTCTGAGGTAATCTTTATTTAGCAGTACTTCATCGGTTCTACTTGGCTTTGTCAGTCCGTACTCTGCTAAATTTTGTCCCCCAATTGATAGTACTACGTCTTCAATCAAGATGAGACTTTTATTATAAACTTGATCCATAATTGGATCAATATTACCGTCTGTCGACAACTTCATTTTATTTATTATGTCTTCCGAGAGGCTTTCTTTATACTTATTCCAAAGACTTAATGCATCAGATATTTGACAAAATACTAACATGATTACAAAAAGCTCTCGTAATTTGTTTGGGAATTGACGTATTACAGCCTCCGTCAAGGTGGAGTCCCAGTGCGTATCATCCTCAAGTAATCCTAAGGCTTTGCAGGCTAATTGAAATGTGTCATAAGTGACACCATCAACAGTTTTGAGGTCTCTAAATGAGGTTGGACCACGCACTTCATGAAGCAAAATGTCTCAAATGATAGCATTCTATGTTTCTGGGATGTTCTGTGTACACTCTACCCAAAGCTGCACTCTTTTTTACTCCAGGAAAATTAGCCACATCACAACCGAGTTTTCTTCGTTGAAACTTCTTATTGTTCCATGTGAAATATGATGGAACTTCAACATATAGAAGTGTTTTGGCAAAGTTTTCAATTTTGCATAGCTCAAAGAAGCCTAACAGGGTCGTTGTCGACGGATTGCTTAGCTTTTCAGCTAAATGATCGGCATTATCTGGGTCGAAATAAATACGATGGCCGCTTTCCAAATGCACAGCCAAGTGAATGATAGCAGGAAACCTTTCATGTATGGGGAATCTAAGGATTCTCCACACGGCTTCTGAACTGCTTATGTATCTACCATTTTCATACGTTTGGATCTCATTTCTTTGGTTTTCAACCGTAAACGATGCTTGATCACTGCCCTTGTTAACATACAGGGTTGCCCATATTCGACGGACCCATGTTTTTTTTTAAAAAAATCAAAGAAAAAAATAAAAATTTGGCGGTTGGCAATCTTAATCATTTAATTTGTTCCAAGTAGATTTGTTTACATCAATTTTTGAATATGATATCTCTCAAATGGCCGCCTCTGGCGTTGATGGCGTATTGTGCCCTTTTTGCAGCATTTTCCATCGTTTTCGCCAACATTTCGGCCGGAATAGCGGCTATTTCTTCACGAATGTTGTCCTTGAGCTCTTCTACGGTCCTTGGCTTGTTAACGTAAACCTTTGACTTCAAATATCCCCACAAGAAGAAGTCAGGCGGCGTCAAATCGGGCGAACGCGGTGGACGAATAATTGGCATCACAAAATTGGTCATCATGTCGCGATAACGCTCCTGGTTGATGGTAACAGCATGGCCATTTTCATTTTGGAAGAAAAACGGCCCAATGACCGTTTTCGCACTAACGCCGCACCAAACTGTGACTTTTTCGTCATGAAGAGGCACTTCTTGAATCTCCTGATGATTTTCAGTGGCGTAAATACGGCAATTTTGCTTATTTACGGTTTTTTTATTCACATTTTTTAATTTTTTAAAAGCACGTTGAGTTTTCACAATTGACTTGTTCTGTTGAATGTAAATTTCAACTATTTCAGAGAGCTCGCGTAGCGTGTATTGTTCCATGGTAAAAATCTGCTTGGACTGACGCTTCAAACGCGGTATGTCATTAGGCGATCTGACATCTCTGTCAAAAGTTATGGCGTTGCCAGATGGGTCCGTCGAATATGGACAACCCTGTATTTGCAAATATACAGGGTGCGCCATATAAAGTGTCGGTATGGCAACACTGAATAACTTTGACATTTACCAACCGATTGCTTTTGTTAGACATGTTTTGGAAACATCAATCTAGTACAATTTTGACCATGGAATGCTTCACACCAAAACAACGTGCCGAAATAGTGACGCTGTTCATCGAAAATAATCGTTCAATTGTGCTAATTCAACTCAACAAATTTTGATGACCGATGAGGCCCATTTCACGCTTTCTGGTGGTGTTAATAAGCAAAATTGTCGCATATGGGGCACGGAAAATCCACACCGCATCCATGAAATACCTTTACACGACCAAAAAGTGACCTGGACGCCTGGTATCAAAAAGAGGCGATATTGACTAGCCACCCAGATCTCCAGATTTGACCGCCCCAGACTTCTTTTTGTGGGGCTATTTAAAAAGCAAGGTTTACGCCAGCGATCCACAGACCATTGAAGAGTATTGAACTTAGAAAAAAACGGTTGGTTGTTTAGTTTGTATGTTTTATTTTTTTTCTACGAGACGACCGAACGCTTTGCGATTCAGAAACAAACTAAACAATATAAGGCAATTCAGTATGAGGTTCATTTGAAAGATGGTTCCAAAGCCATCTAGATTGCTTATATATTTTATCAATAAATCAGCTTTTGCTTTTAAATCTCAACACGCCTCCTCAAAAGATGAATTGATTAATAAAAATTTATATAATCATTTAATATTTTGTATATTCGTCTATTTGTGTACTCTGGGGAAATAACATTATCATAGATGAAGCTGCAACTGAGTTTTGTTTTCTTGTATTCCAACTTATCAAACATGAATCAAACATTTTAAATAAGTACCCAGTGTTACTTTTCTGTCGTCTCGACTTCCTGCCCAATCAGAATCTGCGTAACCAATAAAAATATCTTTATAATTCATATTTTTGATAAACGTTAATTTTAAGTCAACAGTTCCTTTTAAATACCTTAACACTCTTTTAAGACATTGCCATAACTCTCTATTATTTTTGTTGGTATATCTGCTTAAAATTCCGACTGATATACTTAAATCAGGACGTGTACATAACATAACATACATCAAACATCCTATCAAACTTCGACTAGGTGCATCACAAACTTCATCTGTATTTAATGCATCATAATCAAGTGAATTTGGAAGTGGATTATTTACAGGATTGCAGTCCTCCATATTAAATTTCTTTAAAACATTGTTTATATAGGCTCAATCGATCATCATGTCTATCTATTTTTATTCCTATAAAATGTCTTATCTCAAATAAATCCGTCATTCTAACCTTTTTCATTAGATATGACTTAAAATGTTTCATCGTTTCCATTCCTTTGGTTGCAATAACACTGCTCGACAGCATTTTTCCCCAATTCACCAAACCAATTTTTTTCTAAAGTATTTTGGCCCGCTGAGCACGAAAATCGACATGAAAAAAAATCTGTCGAATCGTTATCGATATATTATCGATAAACTGTTTTTTCGATTTTTTCAAAAGATGTCTCCACTTAAACTCTCATAACTTTTTTGTTTCTACACCTATTGAAAAGTTTTAAGGCAATTAAGAAAGAAGAAACCTGACGGAAGTTTCGTTTTCAGACAAAAATGTGATAGGATGACGGATTTCCGAGCTATAGGCCCAAATGTAGAAAAAAAACCCTTAATTTTTTCAAAATTTAAAAACTTATCGAAATTAAAGTGCTTAAAAATACAAACTGATAAACAAAATTAATGTTTTTTTTTAAATTCGAAAATAAAGTATTTTATTAACTTTAAGAAAAGCCTTCATACACAAAAATCGGACATGAAATGGTTTTTTCAAAAATTTTTTGGTGTATAGGGGCAGACTCACAAGTTTCATCACTAACTCAGCATTTTCACAAACCAAGTGGAATTCATTTAGATCTTTAATTTAAATCTCACATAAAACTTATTACGGCTCTTTACACTTATGCGTGACTTAATTTGACGTTCACATGAAGATGTGACTCAGAAATGTAACGCACCGTGACTCAGTGTAAAACCAGCTTGTGTGACGCAGAATTGTGACGCACATTGACTCAGTGTAAAACCAGTTTTCGATATCGATAAGTTATCGATGGTGAAGCTTAAGAAAGTTAAGTAAATAAAGTCCAGAGAAAAATGCCCAAATTTATATGCAACAAGAGTGCTAACTTGTTACTTTAGAAAAAGTTGGTTTGGTGAATTGGGGGAAGATTGACTTTCATTTTGTCGAGCAGTGTAATTATGTCATCAACATACAACAAAATATAAATATTTTTATAAATATCACCATTATTTTTAATATAGATACAACGGTCCACAGCAGAATTTACAAAACCAACTTCTTTTAACACTTGTTCAAACACTTCAAACCAACATCTAGCTGTTTGCTTCAGTCCATAAATTGCTTTTTTTAATTTGCAGGCTTTTCCTTCACCACATATTAATCCTTGAGGAATTTTCATATAAATTTCCTCATTCAACGTACCATTCAAAAATGCCGTTTTTACATCCATTTGGTGAACATTTAATTCATATTGGTTTAATAAGGCTAAAAGAAGTCGAAAACTTGTAATTGTAGCTACTGGTGCAAATGTTTCATCGTAATCAACTAAATACTCTTGTGTGAAACCTTTTGCAACAAGCCTTGCTTTATATCTTATCGCATTTCCATATTCGTCATGCTTAATTGGGAAGACCCATTTGCAATCAACAATATTTTTATTATTAGGTTTATCAGCGATAAACCAGGTTTGATTATAAGCATGCGAGTCTAGCTCTTCTTTAATTGCATCTTCCCAAGATGATTTATCGCTCATATTTTTATACTCTGTACCGTAGGTACATAGAGTATTATAAGTTTGTGCAAAAGTATGTAAAATCCAGAAGGAAGCATCTCCGACCCCATAAAGTATATATATTCTTGATCAGCATCAACAGCCGAGTCGATATAGCCATGTCCGTCTGTCCGTCTGTCCGTATGAACGCACAGATCTCAGAGATGGTAAGAGATAGAGGTTTGACGTGTATGGGACATATGCTTCTTATGTCTGCAGGCAGATCAAGTTTATTTTCAATTTTGGCCACGCCCCCTCCCGCCCCCGCAATTTAGAAAAAACGTCATATCTCCCACAGTTTTGAAGATAGATGGCTTGTTCCTTCTGGACATATTTAGTTATTAGAATAACTTATCGATCCGCCGGAATGAAGAAGATCGGATGAACGGTTTTCGAGTTATGATCAAAAGACAAAATTTCTTGGTACAGAGTATGTTATAGTCGGGCTTGACCGACTTTCTTTCTTGTTAATGTCATCAAAAGAATTTGGAATATTACTAAGCAAGGTTTGCGCATTCATTAGACAACTATTAAGGAATTTATAAGAAATTTGTGGTTTTTCCTTTAGTCGAGCACTTCGTCTCAATACACCCGTTGAATCGGCTTATCACCACCATCTGAATCTGCAATGGGTAATCTAGGCTGTTTATCTGATACGCAATCAGATTTCTTTCTTGTTTCCGTACTTTCATTCTGGAAACCCTCCGTACTCTCATTCGGGAGATCTTCCTTACTCTCATTCAGGAAGCCAGTCTGTGTATTTTCCTCACTCTCATTCGGGAATAACTTGACTTGTTTCACACCTTTATCGTGAAACTCCACATAGTTTCTTTCAGCTTGAATATCTTCCATACTCTCATTCTGGAAGTATTCAGCTAGTTCCAAATCTTGTTTTTGGAACCCACAAGTTTTACCTTGTACTATGTTTCCATCCACAGCTCTAGAATTCACCATATTAGTTTCATCAACAATGACATCTCTTGCCACAATACATTTTTCAGATTCTATATCCCATAACTTAAGTCCATTTGGTTCATATCCAACAAGTATATATTTTAGTGACTTTTCATCAAACTTTCTTTTTCTAGATTTATTGTGCACATATACTGTTGAACCAAACACTTTTAAATACTTCAAGTTAGGTTTTCTATCGTGCCACATTTCAAATGGTGTTTTTCTTTTAACGCGTAGTGCATTGCTTGGACTTCTATTTATTAAATATGTTGCTGTTAAAACAGCTTCATCGCAAAATTTCTTGTCCAATTTTGCTCAACTACCCATAGCTCGCGCTTTTTCTGTTATCGTTCTTATCATAAGTTCGGATACCCCATTCAATTGTGGAGTGTGTGGAACTGTTAAATGATAACTTATACCTCTTTCCATACAATAATTTCGCATTTCATATGATAAGTACTCCCTACCATCGTCAATATACAAATGAACCATCTTAAGATTAAAATGAGCTTCACTTTTAGCCACAAAATCTTTATACATAGAAAATACGTCAGACTTGTATGCAATTAAATAAGTCACACAATAATGAGTATACTCATCGATAAATATGACATAATAATTTCTTCCATCGAAGGTAGAAGGTGTTATCGGACCATATACATCTGAATGTACCATAAACAATGGCCTTCTTACAAATTCTTTATTTTTACATTTTTCAAAAGATAGTCTTGTCTGTTTACCATTTAGACTATACATGCCACACATAACTCCTCACTCAAATGAATCTTTCTAATTATATCAGTATCCTCAAACATGTTATTGCTAATAATCTCTTTCATTTTTCCCTTACTCAGATGACCTAATCTTTCATGCCACAATTGGTATTCATTCTAACTTAAGTTGTTTGAGCTTGTCAAAAATGCTCTACTACATAATACAAATTTAATAATAGGAACATTTGATTCATTCATACCCATTATTACTATGCTTCCATTCTTGGTTACTTTTACACCACTTGCATCAAAATGAATTGTCATGCCAGCGTCCTGCATCCGTTTTACCGAAAGCAAATTATGAGGTATGTCCGCACAATACAAAACGTCCTCCAAGGTAATATTTTCTTGAAGATCACTGCGAAGCCTCACTATTCCTCTCGCAGTAGCCATTATGCTTACGCCACACTTCGCAATTGAAATTTCAATTGGGGAACTCAAAACAATGAAGTCCGTGAAAAGATTTATATTATTGATCATATGATCCGAAGCTCCAGAGTCCAAAATGAAAGATGTACTTTCAATATTTGTTGAAATGTGCCTCTTGATCATAAATGCAAAGCCCTTATCCTTGGTCTGATTGTTATTTGCCATTTGAGCTTTCTTGATTGTGACCGAGTTGTAGTTTTCGAAGGACTTCTTATAATGGAAGCAGTCTCTCTTAAAATGACCCGTTTTTCCACAGTGATGGCATTTCAAGCCCGATTTGTTTGTACCCTTAAAAGACTTGAACTTGTTTTTATATGTGCTTACCTTTCCTTTGCTTTTAATATATTTCTTGACAGCATGCAATACTTTGGGGCTAGTATCCTTGTCAGCATTTCGGATTTTTGTTTCGTGATCTAGTAGTCGGTTCTTGACAAACGATAATGTCAACTTGTCTTTGGACAACGTTTCAATTGCTGTGACAACCCCATCATATGTCGATGGCAACGTCAATAGCAAATGCGAAACTTTGTCCATTTCGTCCAGTTTGGCACCCGCTGCTATCAAATCCGCAATATGCTCATCAAAAATATTGAAATGGCTTAGGAGATTTTGTTCAGCCTTCAGCTTCAGCGATAGTAAGCTTTTGCGTACAGCCAGTTGAGTTGCAAGGCTCTTGCAACTCGTAGACTGCAAATAAATTTTGGAATATCTGCCTGGCAGTACAGTCTGTGCCAGCGAATCCTAAAAATGAGTCGCTAAGACATTCAATGATGATGTTCTTGGCAATTCCATTTGCTTTAATCCAGTCGTCATCAATTCCATCATTCCTTTCATTGTCCGGGTAGATCCAGTCTTGGTCAATTATTCACAGCACATCCATTTCCATTAGAAGGGCACGCACTCGAAACTTCCAAATCGAGTACTTCTCTCCATCAAAAGGCTTTATATTGCGCTTTCCTCGTTCCATGATTCGAATGCAATTTTTATTTTGTTTTTGCCATTTTTGTGTTTTTTTTTGTTTTTTTTTTTTGCCGAAAAAGATTTGTATGCACTTTTTGTTTTTGTTCTTTTTTTTTGTCAAAATGGATTTATGGTAAATGAAATAATGCACACGCGTTGGACTGGGCCCATAACCTATTGAACTTAGTAAAACAAACGGTTGGTTGTTTAGTTTGTACCAAAATTATTTTATGTTTATTTTTCTCCGAGACGACCGAACGCTTTGAGATTCAGAAACAAACTAAACAATATAAGGCAATTCAGTATGAGGTTCATTTGAAAGATGGTTCCAAAGCCATCTAGATTGCTAATATATTATATTTTATCAATAAATCAGCTTTTGCTTTTAAATCTCAACAAAGAGCTTAAGGCCAACATTCGTGCCGAAATCGCCACTTTATCGACTGAGACGCCACTTTATCGACTGAGACGCTCGAAAAAGTGATGGAAAATGCCGCAAAAAGGGCACATTTTGTTGTGGCCAATAAAGGCGGCCAGTTGATTGATGTTGTGTTCAAAAAGTAGTCGAAATAAATTGTACAGGACCAAATTAAAGGAACAAGATCAACATATAGCAATCGGTTGTTTGTTTTTATATTTATTCAGTGTTGCCATACCGACACTTTATATGGCGCACCCTGTATTTAATGGACTTTACAGAGCTACAGTACTCTATATTAATGTGGGCCTCAAATGCGAGGGAGAGTACACAATTGAAAGGTACAACCCAACGGTTATCTTTTTTCTTCGATTTATTTCAACACTGAAACCACCATCATCTGGTGCTCTTCGTCGGCATTGAGGATAACCATCATTACCAGTGACAGTTTCTTTTAAAAACTGTCGAGGAAATCTTTTGCTACACTTCCCGTCTTTCAAACAGGGTGACTTACGATTAGAATTTCCACAGGGCCCATGATTCATATTAGACTTGACAATTTCATATAGCAGAGGATCCTTTTCAGGATCAGGTATTTCTGCACATATAATTGCGTCTATTTGATCAGGCTTAATGGGATTCTCTAACCAAAGTAGTATGTGAACATGAGGAAGGCCTCGCATTTGCCATTCCACAGAGTACATATAGCATTCCACTTTTCCAAACAATGCACCTTTGGTTAATAATGACATTAAAGCTTTGACCTTTAGGTGAAAAACTCTCGAAATAATATCATGACGGTCGTGAGCCTTTTGTCCTTCAAATAATAAATTTTTTATATCCTTCCATTTTGGATTACAGGTAAATGTAATAAATAGATAAGGACGACCATAATGTCGAACATACGTCATGGCATCCTGAGTTTTCTCATGCATATATCGCGCCGAGCCAGTAAACGAAGATGGTAGGATTATCATTTGACCGATCTGGGCAGGATCAGTATCTTGCCTACCAATAGCATCTTGAAGATGTATATAACTATCAGTTCTAAGGCGCGCTTGGCAGTTGCGAATAAAATTTAGTCTTTCGGTTTCAATTTTGGCTACATGTCAATCAAAAACTGACTGAAAAGGGAACGAAAATAAAGCAAATGATTCGTTTCAGACTGTCGACACATAATTCTAAAGCTGTAAAAGCTCATGGCTGAAACCATTTTTTTTAGATTTTTTTTTTAAGTTGGATCACATTGAGGTATGTCAATCGAATAGCCATCCTCTCCATAACAAAATAGCAATGGATACCGCAAAGCATCGTAAGAACGGTGTACTTCACTTATACGGTGCAATTGATTTTTATGACTCTCAATAATAATATCTCGCTTCTCGAACTGCTGTCCGACTATGAGCAAGGCTACTTCGTTTACACGTGGTGCATTAAAACGACCCCTTTGAGCACCAACTGGTGCTCTATCAGCGTGTATAATCATTTTTAAGTCTTTGCCATCTTTTGGCAGTTTGTCAAGAGCAATTTTAAAATCTTTAACGTATGAATTACTCTCGCGTAACATGGATTGTAAATCTTTTACTAAACGCAAGTCCACATCTGAAATATTTTTACATCTCAGTTGCGCTTCTTTGTCATCCTCACCAACAAAATATATTTGAAGAAACTGGGCTTCGGACTCTGGAGCTGGCAAAAGACTGCCAACTAAGTGATCAACTTGACCCTGCACTTTAAAAGTTGGCATAAAACCATCACTTACAATTCTTTTGCTACCAAATGAAGTCATTTGGAAGCAGCAATTGTATTTTCTAATAAGGTCCATAAAATGGCTATGGCTGCCATGGTCACCTAGTATGAGTCTCTCAAGTAGTTCAGGTAAAGCTCTAAAAGAAGGAAGTTGTACTTTCCCATCTTTGCAGCACATACCTTTCGGTTCATCTTTCCATTTAAGAGCATCGCAGAATTGACAACTTTGATCCATCAGACCAAGTTGAATAACTTTGTCTGAGCTATAAGCCGTTTCAGAATCGTACATTAAGCCAGAGTTTGCTTTAATTTTCCATTGACGTAAGCGTCTCTCTGCTCTTACCGTAGGATTCTGTGCCTCATACCTTGCTACAGCAGCTCGGTTCACCTCAGGATTCTGAGTCTGATATTTATCAGCTGCAGCTCGATGCACCTCAGGATTCTGAGCCTGATATTTCTTAGCTGCATCATTACGCTCACCGTGATGCTTAGAGCGATACTTTTCAGATGCAAGTTTACGCTGCTTTTTCTGGTTATATCAGAAAATCTAGCCCTTCTCTTAATAGCTCTTTTCTTTTCGCCTGTTTTAGATTCATTTTGAGGAGCAACATCTTCGTTAGGCAAGCTTTCAGAAGGAATGTAAACATCAAAATGCCCATTTGATAAGTCTCCTGTGAAGCGCAGTCTTTTCACAGCGTTTTCACTTCTACCAAAGTGACCTAAAATGTTGCCATTTTGAAACACTTCAATAAAAAGTGGATATAGCTCTCCAGCGGCAAATAGCTCGCATGTGGTCCCATATGTGTTGGGTTGCATCATTTCGTGCTCATATAGTGCCGGTGTCATATAATTATTTCCTTCAGAATTGAAGGTGTACACAGAGAAATGATCCCATCGGTTAATAACATGCGATACTATTTCCTGGCGAATCGTATCGGCAAAGAAGCGAGCTCCGTCGCCTATTATAGGCACTACGGAAAACGGCAGCATTGCGCCATTTATATTAAGGTATTCATTTACCATGATTACAATTAGTTGGCTCAAAATATATCAAGTCAGCAAGTTTGCAAAATATTAAGATCGTACTAAAACAATTTGTAGTACAGTCTATACAAGGTACAATCTTTAATATACTGTCTTTATACTATATACCTTTCAAAAAATATACGTAATTTGCGAGTTTCTGCTTAGAGCAGAATTGTGATTTACAGCAACAACACCACAGTCCGATTACCACTCGCAAGGTATTCAGTAATTAATGCTTACAATTAGTTGGCTAAATATATTTCAGTCACCAATTTCTTTCAATATTTAAAACAATATTGTAAAATTTTAATATCGTAATATGTAAATTTTACATGTAAGTGTTACGATATGTAAGGAACAGTCTTTATTATTCTGTCTTGTACCCTTACTGACAGTAAAGCAAAGCCAACAACAATTACTACTACTACTACTAATACTACTAAAGATACTACTAAAATAACTCTACTTACTAATACAGTCGAACTTCTATATAGCGAATCTCAAATGCACAAAAATAAACTTCGTTATATAGAAAAAATTCGTAATATAGAATTGTTTTTATATTGAACGAAATTGCAGTGTTCTATTTAAAAATTAATTCGCTATAAAGAAAACTTCGTTGTACGGAAGTTCGTAATAGAGGAGTTCGACTGTACTTATATCGAAAATTCAAACCAAATTTTACGATATCTTTTTCAGTCTTAATAGACTGAATGTTGTATTGAAGCCTTAAATATTTCAAGCATGCAAATGTTTTTGGCAACAAATTTGCAAATTTCTGTTCAAAACTGTATTGCAAAACAATAATTGGGGGGTACACTTGCGATTTACAACAACAAAAACACTTGGAGTCAGTAGTTGCAAAAGGATAAGTCCAATTACCACCCACTTCGGTCACAATAAATTTTTGACTGATTTGCAGAAGAATGCCGCCACGACAAAGTTACACACACACGCACACACTCAAGCTATACATGTATGGAAGTGTGTAAAAAGCGCGAGAATAGAATGAAAAGAAAACAAAAGCAAGTTCAATGGGACATTGGTCAAAACAGTAATCGAAGGAATTTTTTTTTCCAAATTAAACCAGTTGACATGTTTTCAATTGGTCAGGTCTATTATTTAGTTAAACAGTTGAGTGAGCGGTTCCAAAGTTACAGAATTTTGTCCAATGCAAAACGATTCTGGACCACTGTGCGTCAAGTCAACGACAGACATACATATGTATAAATAAGTCTATGCGTTTTGTAAGTGTGTATGCATGTCCAAAGGCCGAGAAAAAACCTAAAAAAGTTGCACCACATACTACTGTGGGCAAAAAGTAGGGTGAATTTGTTTGTAAAAATGAAAAATCTTTATTTATTGATGTGAAACATCTTTAATTTCGGTACCGAGGATTTTAGTAGGGGTAAAAATTGATTTCAGCGTCACGCGTCACGCGTCACGCTGACTTGCATATTTTGTGGTGTTGTTGTTTTCGGTTTGAATGTGCGGCTGGTGGTGTGCAGTGGGAGTTGGGTGGCCGGCCACACAACTTAAGGTAAAGATGAAGATGAAGATGAAGATGAATATGAGGATGAGGATGAGGAGGATTTGGGGGAAGAGGATTAGGAGGAGGAGGATTAGGAGGCGGATGAGGATTAGGAAGATTTGAAGGAGGATTAGGAGGAGGCGGATGAGGATTAAGAGGATTTGGAGGATCAGCAGGAGGATTTGGAGGCGGAGGAGGATTAGGAGGCTTTGGAGGAGGCGGATGATGATTAGGAGGCGGAGGAGGATTGGAAGGATTTGGTGGAGGCGGATGAGGATTAGGAGGATTTGGAGGAGTAGGAGGAGGATTTGGAGGCGGAGAAGGAGGATTAGGAGGCGGAGGAGGATTGGGAGGAGGCGGATGAGGATTAGCGAGATTTGGAGAAGGAGCAGGAGGATTAGTAGGCTGTGGAGGAGGATAAGGAGACGGAGGAGGATTGGGAGGAGGCGGAGGAGCAGGAGGATTAGGAGGCGGAGGAGGATTGGGAGGAGGCGGATGAGGATTAGGGAGATTTGGAGGAGGAGCAGGAGGATTAGGAGGCGGAGGAGGATTAGGAGGAGGATTAGGAGGCGGAGGAGGATTGGGAGGATTTGGAGGAGGATTAGGAGGATTTGGAGGAGCAGCAGGAGGATTTGGAGGCGGAGGAGGATTAGGAGGAGGAGGAGGAGGCTTTGGAGGAGGCGGATGAGGATTAGGAGGATTTGGAGGAGGATTAGGAGTATTTGAAGGAGTAGGAGGAGGATTAGGAGGCGGAAGAGGATTGGGAGGAGGCGGATGAGGATTAGGGAGATTTGGAGGAGGAGCAGGAGGATTAGGAGGCGGAGGAGGATTAGGAGGAGGAAGAGGAGGCTTCGGAGGAGGCGAATGAGGATTAGGAGGATTTGGAGAAGGATTAGGAGGCGGAGGAGGATTGGGAGGATTTGGAGGAGGCGGATGAGGATTAGGAGGATTTGGAGGAGGAGGATTAGGAGGCGGATGAGGATTAGGAGGAGGATTAGGAGGCGGAGGAGGATTAGGAGGATTTGAAGGAGTAGGAGGAGGATTAGGAGGCGGAAGAGGATTTTGAGGAGGCGGATGAGGATTAGGGAGATTTGGAGAAGAAGCAGGAGGATTAGGAGGCGGAGGACGATTGGGAGGAGGCGGATGAGGATTAGCAGGAGGCGGATGAGGATTTGGAGGAGGAGGAGGAGGATTAGGAGGCGGAGTAGGATTGGGAGGAGGAGAAGGAGGCTTTGGAGGAGGCGAATGAGGATTTGGAGGAGGATTAGGAGACGGAGGAGGATTGGGAGGAGGCGAATAAGGATTAGGAGGAATTGGAGGAGCCGGAGGAGGATTGGGTAGAGGCGATTAGGAGGAGGCGGAGGAGGATTTGGAGGAGGATTAGGAGGCGGAGGAGGATTGGGAGGAGGTGGATGAGGATTAGGAGGATTTGGAGGAGGAGGAGGAGGATTAGGAGGCGGAGGAGGAGGCGAATGAGGATTAGGAGGATTTGGAGGAGGAGGATTAGGAGGCGATTTAGATTTAGGTTTAGGTTTAGGTTTAGGTTTAGGTTTAGGTTTAGGTTTAGGTTTAGGTTTAGGTTTAGGTTTAGGTTTAGGTTTAGGTTTAGGTTTAGGTTTAGGTTTAGGTTTAGGTTTAGGTTTAGGTTTAGGTTTAGGTTTAGGTTTAGGTTTAGGTTTAGGTTTAGGTTTAGGTTTAGGTTTAGGTTTAGGTTTAGGTTTAGGTTTAGGTTTAGGTTTAGGTTTAGGTTTAGGTTTAGGTTTAGGTTTAGGTTTAGGTTTAGGTTTAGGTTTAGGTTTAGGTTTAGGTTTAGGTTTAGGTTTAGGTTTAGGTTTAGGTTTAGGTTTAGGTTTAGGTTTAGGTTTAGGTTTAGGTTTAGGTTTAGGTTTAGGTTTAGGTTTAGGTTTAGGTTTAGGTTTAGGTTTAGGTTTAGGTTTAGGTTTAGGTTTAGGTTTAGGTTTAGGTTTAGGTTTAGGTTTAGGTTTAGGTTTAGGTTTAGGTTTAGGTTTAGGTTTAGGGGTTTAGGTTTAGGTTTAGGTTTAGGTTTAGGTTTAGGTTTAGGTTTAGGTTTAGGTTTAGGTTTAGGTTTAGGTTTAGGTTTAGGTTTAGGTTTAGGTTTAGGTTTAGGTTTAGGTTTAGGTTTAGGTTTAGGTTTAGGTTTAGGTTTAGGTTTAGGTTTAGGTTTAGGTTTAGGTTTAGGTTTAGGTTTAGGTTTAGGTTTAGGTTTAGGTTTAGGTTTAGGTTTAGGTTTAGGTTTAGGTTTAGGTTTAGGTTTAGGTTTAGGTTTAGGTTTAGGTTTAGGTTTAGGTTTAGGTTTAGGTTTAGGTTTAGGTTTAGGTTTAGGTTTAGGTTTAGGTTTAGGTTTAGGTTTAGGTTTAGGTTTAGGTTTAGGTTTAGGTTTAGGTTTAGGTTTAGGTTTAGGTTTAGGTTTAGGTTTAGGTTTAGGTTTAGGTTTAGGTTTAGGTTTAGGTTTAGGTTTAGGTTTAGGTTTTAAGTTTAAGGTTTAAGGTTTTAGGTTTAGGTTTCTAGTTTTTGGTTTAAGGATTTAGGTTAGGTCTTAGGTATTTTAGGTTTTTTGGTTTCGGTTTAGGCTTAGGTTTTAAGATTTAGGATAAAGGTTTAGGTTATAGGATTTAAGTTTTAGGTTTTCGGATTAAGGATTAGGGTTTGAGGTTTACGTTTTACGTTTTAAGTTTTAGGCTTAGGTTTTAGGACTTAGAATAAAGGTTTAGGTTTTAGGTTTAAAGTTTTGGGTTTTTAGTTTTTAGGTTTAGGTTTATCGAGAATTGAGTTATGAATATCTAGTAAGTGAAAGGCGATGCACATTTTATACATCATGTTTCACATCAATGCCTCGTGAGTGTTGACCACACTCACACCTTTTTCTTTTAAATCAATTTCATCCCCTTTAAAGTAATCCCCTCCCGATAAAATACACTTATGCCAACGTTTTTTCCAATCCTCGAAACATGCCAAATAGTCCCTTTCCGGCATAGCCATCAGCGCTTTCTTCGATTTTGCTTTTATCTCCTCAATCGACTCGAAACGCGTTCCCCGAAGTGGTCTCTTGAGTTTTTGATGACTTTTTTGCAAGAAATTGAGAACTTCTGATATTCCGATCATATCAGTAAGGTCTCTAACAGTCAACCGACGATTTTTGCGCACTAATTCCTCCACTTCATTGACGTGTTGGTCATCTGTTGACGTCGATGGTCGTCCGGAGCGCTCCAAGTCATCCACACGTTCTCGACCCTCTTTGAAGTCTTTGTACCACCTATAAACATTTTTTTGTGACATGGTAGAATCACCAAAGGCCTTCCGCAACATCCTCAACGTTTCCGCAGCCGAAATTTCATTCCGCAAACAAAATTTGATGGCACTTCTCTGCTCAATTAAATCAGACATTGTAAAAATCGAAAAATGCACTCTTGGTCGTTTGGAAAACACAAGCGTAAATATATTACTGATAATGACATTCACATGAAATTTGGCACAGATGTCATCAACAGTCCTGCCAACTCAAAAAAAAAGAACTAGTCCGAATTGTTAGGCCCGCGAAGTTTAAATTGACCCTTTCACCCTACTTTTTGCTCACAGTAGTAAGTCTATGCGTTTTGTAAGTGTGTATGCATGTCCAAAGGCAGAACAAAAACCTAAAAAAGTTGCACCACACGCATAAATATTGCCGATTGTTTTGCAGTGTGTGTGTAAGCAAATTCGACGGCTATTTGCGTGCATGTGTTTGATCGTAGCAAACTTGCTCTCTTTTTCTCTCTCTCTCGTTCTCTGTACACATGACCGAGCGCAAACCACCCCCGTTGAGTCTGTTGAATTGGTGTTGTTTGTGGATTTGCCAAATACGGTAGATGAAAGATTTTGATTGGTTGAATGAATCAAAAATGAAGTCGATCGAAAGTTTGATTCAAAAAATAAAAAAACAATTTATTTGAATTTTGATTTATTATTGTCAAAAATGAGCTTATTTGCAAATCTTAATGATTTTGTTTTTTTTGTACCAAAGGTACATAGAGTATAATAAGTTTGTGCAACAGTATGTAACAGCCAGAAGGAAGCATCTCCGACCCCATAAAGTATATATATTCTTGATCAGCATCAACAGCCGAGTCGATATAGCCATGTCCGTCTGTACGTCCGTATGAATAAACAGATCTCTGAGTTGGACAGATAGAGTTTGACATGTATGGGACATATACTTCTTTTACTAATATCCGTTCTTAAATATCCTGTCTTTCCATGTTGGATAGCCATTGGAAATCAACTGATCACACAAGCTTACAAAAAACAAGTCAACTTTTTAACCAGAGAAGATAGCAATCGTTTCCAATGTATATTCGGCCGCTTGATTCAAATAAACAGTCCGTTTTCCCCCAGCACGTCAGGTTTAAGAGAAATTTGCATAAACGTGTGTTGAACGAGGTTTGTTCACATTTCTAGGTCCTGCAGCCACATTATTTAACCTATTCAAATTGGCTTCTACGTAAAGTTAATTGAATAACGATCACGAAAAACCAAAACCCAAGTTTGGTTTTGGTTTTTAAGATACTATTCTTTTATTTTTATTTTAATATGAAAAATATGAATTTTTCTGAGAACTATTTCGCATACTTTACTTACAAATCTAGTTTTAAGCCTTTTTCCTAGTGGGCAGATTTTCCAATTATTTCGCTAACTGTCCTTACGAACCGAGTTTCAAGTCATTCGGATCAAAAATAATTTTTGCACGCTGAGTTTTTCACGAATTTTCCGACCCTACGGTCTTTCCAACACATGACATCTCAGTTTGCTGCACTTAATATAATTACAATCCGAATTTGAAGTTAATCGGAAGAAAAATGGATTTTTGCATATCGAATTTTTCTTTTGGGCGGATTTTACGAATTCTGAAATATATGTGCCCAATTATTTTGCATACTTTGCTTATAAAATGAGTTTGAAGTCAATCGGATAAAAAACGAACTTTCCCCTTACAAACTTTTCTTACGCTTTTCCGGGAACTTTCCAACCGAACGGTCAAATTTTCCACTATCGGAAAATGACATCTCAATTTGTTTCACTTACTATTTTTACAAGCCGAGTTTCAAGTGAATCGGGTGAAAAATAGGTTTTTGCATATCGAATTTTCCGGCAATTTTCCTTGTGGGCGGATTTTCCGAAGTCGGGAAAACACGTGTCCAATTATTTTGCATACTTTGTTTACAAACCGAGTTTCGAGTCAATCGGATGAAAAAATAAAATGTTCCCCATGCAAACTTTTCCGACGATTTTCCGGAAATTTTCCAACCCTACGGTGGATTTTTCCAACATCGAAAAATTACATCTCAGTTTATTTCACTTACTTTCCTTACAACCCGAATTTCAAGTCAATCGGATGAATTATAGTTATTTAGCATGCAGAATTTTCCGGGAATTTTCCGACCTAACGGTCAAATTTTCCAACATCGGAAAATGACATCTTAATTTATATCACTTACTTTCCTTACAAACCGAATTTCAAGCCAATCGGATGAACTATAGTTATTTAGCATGCAGAATTTTCCGGGAATTTTCCGACTTAACTGTCAAATTTTCCAACATCGGGAAATGACATCTTAATTTATATAACTTACTTTCCTTACAAACCGAATTTCAAGCCAATCGGATGAATTATAGTTATTTAGCATGCAGAATTTTCCGGGAATTTTCCGACCTTACGGTCAAATTTTCCAACATCGGAAAATAACATCTCAATTTATATCACTTATTATCCTTACAAACCGAATTTCAAGTCAATCGGGTGAAAAATAGGTTTTTGCACATCGAATTTTAAAGCAATTTTCCTTGTGGGTGGATTTTTAAAAATCGGGAAAACACGTGTCCAATTATTTTGCATACTTTGCTGAAAAACCGAGTTTCAAGTCTATCGGATTGTAAATAACATTTTCCCCATACAAACTTTTCCGACGCTTTTGCGGGAATTTTCGGGCCCTACTCTCAAATTTTCCAACATCGGAAAATGACATCTCAATTTATATCACTTACTATCCTTACAAACCGAATTTCAAGTCAATCGGGTGAAAAATAGGTTTTTGCACATCGAATTTTCCAGCAATTTTCCTTGTGGGTGGATTTTCCAAAATCGGGAAAACACATGTCCAATTATTTCGCATACTTTGCTTACAAACCGAGTTTTAAGTCATTCGGATATAAAATAAAATTTTCCCCATACAAACTTTTCCGACGCTTTTCCGGCTTTTCCGGGTGAAATTTTCCGAAACCCCGCCTTAGTACGCACTTTCACCACATAAGGAAACTTCTGTCAAAATTTCAGCCTTCTATCTCTTATGGTTTGGGCTGCACGACGGTCACCAGTCAGTCAGTCAGTCAGTCAGGATGAACAACTTTAAATACTACATATAGCCTGTTATATTTTACCCGGCTGAAAATTAGTAACCTGGTCCTGGCACGGTGGTAGCCCGGCTGGAGCTTGCCGTATTTGGGTGTGGTTCTTTCCAGGCTAATTTCCTCCAAAAATATAATCAATATTTTTTAAGTTCGTGCCAATTCTTTAAAACTAAATGGATAGAGATAGGAAAAAATATGCTATGTAAAGAACATTGAAAAAGTCCGTTTAAAAAGAAGGAAAAATTGTCGATGCTGTCCACAAGTTGACCCCACATTCACTCAGACACTCCGCTCCACAGGCATGCTTCCACTCATACATTCACTCATACAGACCCCATACATACTCTTACATACCAGCCACATTCACTCAATATTCCCTACTTGCACGCTACATAGTCAACCTGCTTGGCCATGCCCACCCCATTTCATCTCGCCTTCACGAGGTGACCTTGGGCCATGTTTGGCCTAAAACGAATTTCACATGGCCCTCTTATTCTGTCAGTCGTCCGTGTATTTGTCCATGAGATCCCTTGCAGTCAGATCATGAGGTGTACTCACCATTACTCCTTTCCTTCAGCATACCCACCCCAAATGGTAAGCCTTTAGCAACACATTTTCTTTGCTTTCGAATTCACCAAATATACAATATTTTTATTAATTAAGAATTTCATTAAACATTTTTCTTTACCTCCAAAAGAAGAAAACTACTAATTATAACATAAATATATTTAAACTAAAAAGAAAATTGTAACCCTTAAATGAAATATTTGACTGCTTTACTTGCAAATAATATCCTATAGATACTTTGGTGCTGAAGGCGTTGTATTTATAACATGCTCCTAAATCTCTTGCAAATCCGCTATTGAAAATCACCTGTGTTTGTTTGGTGGTTTATAATAAGTTGAGATATTCTCTTGTACTTACCTGGTGGTTGATGATGGCGGCAGCATGCTTCACCAGGCTACAAATTTGTGTTAAAAAAAAACAATATATATATAAACGCACAAACAAAACCACACGGTCAATTCGCGGATGCACCTCACACACGAACTTTTAAAACAGCTGAGCAGCTAAATTCATATCATTTATATACATATATTTTGGGTTTCACACAGCAAGCCAAGCAACAACTACATAAAATTCAGCAAAAAAAAAGAACAAAACAAAAAAAAAACTTCTAAGCTAGGCAAAACGCTAGCCGTTTCCCCTCCCCCTTCTGGACGCCCAAGCTCAGCTCGAAGAAGGTGTTGCCGAAGTCGTCCACTTGTCACTGCCTCCCTCGCCGCAGTCTAAGAAACTATCCCTTGTTTTAAGCGGCTGCTGTCTCCTCTGCGATGCGCTTGTAGATCAACGCATAGATTTTTAGCGGGGTGCTTAATAGCATACATTGACTTGTGGGTGGCGGCTGCGCTGTGACGGTTGCTGCTGGATTCGATGCGCGCCTGCTACTTCCTCTATCCTCTAGCTCGTTTGGACTTTTTTGATGCGATGGATCGGCCTAAGCGGTCATTGCCCTTCTGCCGTTTGCCTCCCACTCGAGGGTTTTGGAGGTCGGCTGCTGTTGCTCAGAAGTAGTTCGGTTTTAGGTGGTTGTTGTTGCTTGTTGCTGGCTTTGACGAATTAATTGATGTTTTAAATGCTTTTGCATATTTATGCTGCTGCCATCGCACTTGTGCAAAACAAAATTGTTTGTTATGCCCCGAACTGGTGCATGGATATATATATGGGGCTTTAGGCCACTTTCTTTGTCTTTCGGCACTGGCGTGTCACAAACTTTTCGCTCAAAAAAATAAGTAAGGTTTCAAAATTAGCACCTGCTGTTGATCCCGCCTCTTTAGCTTCTCGATTGGAACTAACTGGTACGTTCCTCTGCCTGCTGCTAAACGGTCCCTTTTAGGCTTTGCCTAAGTGTCGGCTTTTGCCGTTGCTGCGTTTAGCGAGGGTGGATTTTATAGATGCTGGCCCACGTAACAAGCCCGACGCACTTCGCCGCTGTCATCATCAGGGTAGTCGTTATCATTATCTCTATTGCTATCGCTATCGTTATCGTTATCGTTATCGTTAGGGTTATCGTTATCGTTATCGTTTTCGTTATCGTTATCGCTATCGTTATCGCCATCGCTATCGTTATCGTTATTGATATCGTTATCCTTATAGTTATAGTTATCGTTATCGTTATCGTTATCGTTATCGTTATCGTTATCGTTATCGTTATCGTTATCGTTATTGTTATCGTTATCGTTATTGTTATCGTTATCATTATCGCTATAGTTATCGTTTACGTTATCGTTATGGTTTACGTTATCGTTATCGCTATCGCCATCCAACATCGGAAAATGACATCTCAATTTATTTCACTTATTATTGTAAGAATAATAATACGTAAGGTACCGAATTTCAAGTCAATCGGATGAAATAAAGTTATTTAGCATGCAGAATTTTCCGGGAATTTTCCGACCGAACGGTCAAATTTTCCAACATCGGAAAATGACAGCTCAATTTGTTTCAATTACTATCCTTACAAACCGAGTTTCAAGTGAATGGAGTGAAAAATTGGTTTTTGCATATCGAATTTTCCGGAAATTTTCCTTGTGGGCGGATTTTCCGAAATCGGGAAAACACGTGTCCAATTATTTTGCATACTTTGTTTACAAACCGAGTTTCGAGTCAATCGGATGAAAAATAAAATGTTCCCCATACAAACTTTTCCTACGCTTTTCCGGAAAATTTCCAACCCTGCGGTGGATTTTTCCAACATCGAAAAATGACATCTCAATTTATTTCACTTACTTTCCTTACAAACTGAATTTCAAGTCAATCGGATGAAAAATAGTTATTTAGCATGCAGAATTTTCCGGGAATTTTCCGACCTAACGCTCAAATTTTCCAACATCGGAAAATGACATCTCAATTTATTTCACCTACTATCCTTACTAACCGAATTCCAAGTCTATCGGACGAAATATAGTTAGTTAGCACGCAGAATTTTCCGGGAATTTTCCGACCTAACGGTCAAATTTTCCAACACCGGAAAATGACATCTCAATTCATTTCACTTACTATCCCTACAAACCGAGTTTCAAGTGAATCGGGTGAAAAATAGATTTTTGCATATCGAATTTTCCGGCAATTTTCCTTGTGGGCTGATTTTCCGAAATCGGGAAAACACGTGTTCAATTATTTCGCATACTTTGTTTACAAACCGAGTTTCGAGTCAATCGGATGAAAAATAAAATTTTCCCCATACTAACTTTTCCGACGCTTTTCCGGCTTTTCCGGGTGGAATTTTCCGAAACCCCGCCTTAGTACGCACTTTCACCACATAAGGAAACTTCTGTCCAAATTTCAGTCTTCTATCTCTTACCGTTTAGGCTGTGCGATGATTGCCAATCAGTCAGTCAGTCAGTCAGTCAGTCAGTCAGTCAGTCAGTCAGTCAGTGAGGGCACACTCTTATACTATGTAACGGCTATGGGCTAGCTGCTCTTCCGCTTCGAGTGCATTGCGAAGTATGCGTTCCGCAAGTCTCAGACGATTTTTGACGCAGGCGACCTATGGTGCTGCCATTCTCTTCTTGCACGCCGCTTTTCAGACACCAGTCGGTCTATGTAGCTGTTCGTTAATCTACTATCTTGCTTAGGAGTTATTATTGTTGTTTGGGGGTTTTAATGACGAGCAGCAGCAGTAATGATAGAGCTGAGGGCTTCTACTGAGTTTTCAATGTCTAATTCGCTGTTTATGGTCGGGCTCAGCTCGATGTGACTGCTGATAAATTTTTTGTATTTGAGCCAGTTTGTCTTGTGTGAAGTCAGTCTCCGACGATATTGTCTGATCTGAGGGCACTCCAGAAGGGTGAAAATTATTGGAGAATGGTCTGACGACAAGTCTGCAAGGGCTACTGCAGTTACCAGGTTTTGTGGAACTTTTATTGTTATGGCAAGGTCTACAGGGTTGTCCATATTCGACGGACCCATCTGGCAACGCCATAACTTTTGACAGAGATGTCAGATCGCTTAATGACATACCGCGTTTGAAGCGTCAGTCCAAGCAGATTTTTACCATGGAACAATACACGCCACGCGAGCGCTCTGAAATAGTTGAAATTTACATTCAACAGAACAAGTCAATTGTGAAAACTTAACGTGCTTTTAAAAAATTAAAAAATGTGAATAAGAAAACCGTAAATAAGCAAAATTGCCGTATTTACGCCACTGAAAATCCTCAGGAGATTCAAGAAGTGCCTCTTCATGACGAAAAAGTCACAGTTTGGTGCGGCGTTAGTGCGAAAACGGTCATTGGGCCGTTTTTCTCCCAAAATGAAAATGGCCATGCTGTTACCATCAACCAGGAGCGTTATCGCGACATGATGACCAATTTTGTGATGCCAATTATTCGTCGAAAGCGTATGAGGCAGTTCTGGTTTCAACAAGACGGCGCTCCACCGCACACAAGTCGCATAACAATCGATTTTCTGAAGAAATTGTTTCCGGGCCGTTTGATGTCGAAAAGTGGTGATTTGACTGGCCACCGCGTTCGCCCGATTTGACGCCGCCTGACTTCTTCTTGTGGGGATATTTGAAGTCAAAGGTTTACGTTAACAAGCCAAGGACCGTAGAAGAGCTCAAGGACAACATTCGTGAAGAAATAGCCGCTATTCCGGCCGAAATGTTGGCGAAAACGATGGAAAATGCTGCAAAAAGGGCACAATACGCCATCAACGCCAGAGGCGGCCATTTGAGAGATATCAAATTGATGTAAACAAATCTACTTGGAACAAATTAAATGATTAAGATTGCCAACCGCCAAATTTTTATTTTTTTCTTTGATTTTTTTAAAAAAAACATGGGTCCGTCGAATATGGGCAACCCTGTATTCAAAAAACGGGAAATCACATTACAAATTAATTTTTTTACGGTCCGTATAAACAGAGTTTCAAGTCAATCGGATGAAAAACAGTTTTTCGGATACAGAATTTTCCTGGAGTTTTGCGACCCTACTGTCGAATTTTCCGACATCGCAAGCTGGTATCTCAATTTATCTCACTAACTATCCTTACAAAATGAGTTTCAAGTCAATCGGATAAAACTTCACTTACTATTCTTTCAAAGCGGATTTCAATTCAATCAGGTTAATTATAGTTACTTAGATTGCAGACTTTTGTTAATTTTTCAACTCTACGGTCAACTTTTCAAACATCGGAAAATTGAATATCAATTTATTTAACTTACTTTCCTTACAAAACGGATTTTAAGTCAATCGGATGAAAAATAGATTTTTGCATATCGAATTTTCCGGCAGTTTTCCTTGTGGGTGGATTTTTAAAAATCGGGAAAACACGTGTCCAATTATTTCGCATACTTTGCTGACAAACCGAGTTTCAAGTCAATCGGATGGTAAATAAAATTTTCCCCATACAAACTTTTCCGACGCTTTTGCGGGAATTTTCCGGCCCTACTGTCAAATTTTCCAACATCGGAAAATGACATCTTAATTTATATCACTTACTTTCCTTACAAACCGAATTTCAAGCCAATCGGATGAGTTATAGTTATTTAGCATGCAGAATTTTCCGGGAATTTTCCGACCTAACGGTCAAACAACATCGGAAAATGACAACTTAATTTATATCACTTACTTTCATTACAAACCGAATTTCAAACCAATCGGATGAATTATAGTTATTTAGCATGCAGAATTTTCCGGGAATTTTCCGACCTAACGGTCAAATTTTCCAACATCGGAAAATGACATCTCAATTTATATCACTTACTATCCTTACAAACCGAATTTCAAGTCAATCGGGTGAAAAATAGGTTTTTGCACATCGAATTTTAAAGCAATTTTCCTTGTGGGTGGATTTTTAATAATCGGGAAAACACGTGTCCAATTATTTCGCATACTTTGCTTACAAACCGAGTTTCAAGTAATTCGGATCAAAAATAAAATTTTCCCCATACAAACTTTTCCGACGCTTTTCCGGCTTTTCCGGGTGGAATTTTCCAAAACACCGCCTTAGTACGCACTTTCACCACATAAGGAAACTTCTGTCAAAATTTCAGCCTTCTATCTCTAATGGTTTGGGCTGCACGACGGTCACCAGTCAGTCAGTCAGTCAGTCAGTCAGTCAGTCAGTCAGTCAGTCAGTCAGTCAGTCAGGTTGAACAACTTTATATATATAGATAACACAGCCGCTCCGCTGCCGACGTTTCCGAAAGCGTTGCTGCGCGGCATTTAGACTATAGATCAGTTCGAAAAGAAGAGACAAACAAGCCACACATAAAATGGCAATATTTTAAAGTGCTTTTAATAATAAAAACTCAAATACAAAAACCAAACCATTTTAATCTACTTACTGGGGGAATGAATGAACCTGCAACCTGGGAGCCGTTTCTCCTACTAAATTACCTGCTTGTCCGTTGGAGGACCGGACCACCTTTACATTACTCAGAACTTAAACACAAAATAATGAGAAATATTTCCCAGGTGCCCCATATTAAAGCCATTGACAACTACATTTATCGTCGCGCAGAGCACCCAAAAAGAGAGCAAATTGCCAACGATTTGTGTTGAAAGCTGTGGGTACCAAGATTACTTGTCTCTGATGTTTTAAAACAGAGTCATGAACATCCTTTAGCTTCTCTCAGTGGCATAAATAAAACGTTGGAGCAAATCCGTCGTTATTACTATTGGCCCAACTTAGTGAACGATGTGAAATCATTTATAAATGGTTGTGCTATTTGCAAATGTAGCAAACACCCCAATCAAACGTTACGAACTCCTATGGGTCCCTTAAAAGAGACACAACGAGTCTTTCAAAAACTATTTGTAGACTTCTTGAGACCGTATCCTCGCAGTCGATCGGGAAACGTAAGTATTTTTGTGGTAGTTGACCAGTTATCTAAGTATCCGTTTCTGAAGCCAGTGAAGAAATTCACAGCCGACGCAGTTCTTCGCTTCATGGAGGAGGATGTTTTCCACTGTTTTGGGTACCAGAAATTGTCCTGTCCGATAATGGAGTGCAATTTAAGTCACATCGGTTTAACGCCTTGTTGCAAAAATATGGCGTGCAGCATAGCTATACGGCAGTATAATGCTTCGGAACGGGTTAGCCGATCAGTTCTTGCAGCCATACAACTGTACATAAAGCCGGATCAGAGCAATTGGGATGATCAGCTAAGTAATAGTAGCTGCGCTCTTCGGTCAAGCATGCACTCAGCCATTAATAGTAGCCCCTATTGTGTTGCTTTTGGGCAGAACATGATTACGAATGGCGCTACCTATCAGATCTTAAGAAATTTGCAGCAACTAGAAGACCGCTCCGTTAGGTTCAGTAGAGACGATTCTTTTGATCTCATTCGCAACGCAGCGCAAAGACGTATCCAGAAGCAGCATTTCCGGAATAAGAAAACGTACAACTTACGCGACCGAGACGTTTGTTTTAATGTTGGTGAAGCAGTTTATCGACGTAATTTCCAACAGAGTAGTTTTGTAAAAGGGTTTAGCGGAAAATTAGCTGCAACTTTTGTAAAAGCCAGAATAAGGAATAAACTCGGCACAAGCTACTATGAACTAGAAGACTTACAAGGTAGACTGGTTGGAAAATATTATATCATGCGAAGGACATTAAAATCTAGCAAAGGGTATCTCCCTTTGATGTTTTCAACACCAACTGAAGATGTTTGACACTGAAACAAAACACGAAACATGCGTGAGCTGTTTAAACTAGTGTTGCCAAAAAGATAATAGCTAAAAAATCACCCTTTATATATGTGCATAAACCGCCCAACAACCAAAAGCTTTTTCACGCTCCCGCCTACACATGTGTGCCTAAAAGCTTTCGTCTTCAGTTCCTTACTACGAGCCCATAAACGCCGGTTAGGAGAAATTTCATAAGCGTGGAAAAAGCGTTCCGGAAATATTTTTCCTTTGTGGATCATGGATTAGAAGACTCGCGATCGATGCCCGGCCTAAACTGTGGCCGGAACATATTTAAAATACTGTGTGGTTTTTCGAGTGGAAAGTTTCTTAGTGGCTGGCAAACTTAACCTCAGTCGCAGCCGCCGATCAAGTTTTTTTTTGTTGTGCTAAATGGCCTAGAGAATCAAAGTTCTCTAATGAACTGCCTGTTTAGGGATTTGTGCAGCTAGGCACTTGCAACGTAAGTCACGGACTTTTAATTGGAAAGGAAAAATTCTCAACAGCACGTTATTTTTACTTCTTGATCGCTCGACGTTTTATTTAAGAGAGAGTGACCGGTTTGTGGTCTTTTCAGAATACCAAAAAAATACTTCATGCATAGAGTTAATAACAATAAAGGTAGGTTACTTCATGTAACGAGTAATTTCAGAGATTGACTTAACAGCTTTAATACTAAATATGATACTAAGAGATTTGACTTAACATCGGCCGCGTTGAAGCCCATGGTCATGGCTTCAAGATACTGGTAGTGGTGCAACTCGATGTATAGGTCGCTTGAACACTCCGGTTTTGGTTTTGACCTGCACCACACGCACCTTTCCATCTACCCCTGGCTTAACGTCGATGATTACGCCGAGCAACCACTCTTGAGGTGGAGCGTTGTCTTCGTGGAGGACTACGACGGTTCCGTTCTTGATGTTGCAAGCTTCTCTGGTCCATTTGTGTCGATGTTGGAGGCCCAGTATGTAGTCTCGAGACCAAGCCTGCCAAAATCGACGTTTGATTGCGCTATGAGCTTCCATCTCTGTAAGAACGACACCTTGTCGTCTGAGACGGGCTGCATGGATGCGAGTGGAAGGTTTTTGAGCGTTCTGCCTAGAAGCAAGTGTGCCGGAGTGATGGCCTCGCCATCGTTCGGGCTCGAAGTGTGGGCCACAATTGGCCTGGAGTTCAGAACGGCTTCGACTTCTATAATGACGGTCTCCATTTCGTCTCTGCTGAGGAGAGCGTTGCCCATGGCTCTCACCAGAAGGTGCTTGTCTGACTTCACGGCCGCCTCCCAGAGGCCTCCAAAATGAGGCGTTTTGGGAGGGATGAAGACAAACTCTATTCCGCACGTTGCAGCATATGCCACGAGCCCGTCCTTCTGTGCATCGAAATTATCCTTGAGCTCCTTCAGTTCCCTCGCAGCTCCGACAAAATTCGTTGCATTGTCGCAGTAGATTTTGATGGGAGCTCCTCGTCGTCCAACGAAACTAAATAAGCACATTATGAACGTATTAGAAGTTAGATCATCGACAAGCTCCAAATGAACTGCTTTACTAAGGAAGCAAACAAAGACAGCTAAATACTTCTTGATAGGTTGCTTGCCGCGGATTTTAAGAGAAACTTTAAATGGACCGCAAAAGTCCACTCCACTGACACTAAATGGGAGGTGACTCCCAGCGAGTCTATCTGACGGCAAGTTTCCCATGATCTGTGAAAGTAATCGAGGTTTGTATCGAAAACAATGCACACACTGTCTTACCACTCGATTACATGCCTGGCGAGCATTGATAAGCCATATTCTTTGACGCAGCAGTCCTACCAACACCTGTGGCCCTGCGCGACAGTTTGTGCGATGCAAGTGCTCTGCATACAATTCAACAAATCTACATTTTTTGAGCATTATCAAAGGGAACTTTGCGTTGTATGCTACCGGTGCTTGTAGCAAACGCCCTCCTACACGGATCACAGAAAGTTCTCTGTTTCCCAGTTTTTGTTTGTTGATAAAGGGATTTAATTTCTGCAACGATGATCGCAGAAGTGAAGAGTTTTGCAACTTGCTAAACTCCTCGTGGAATTCCATATGTTGGATTATAGAAACAACAGTTAAGAATGCTGCTTCCAGTTCTTCTGCTGAGGGTGAGCAGAATTCACCTTGGGTGATTTGTTGGACCCCATTTGAGGACCCTACAACTGTAAGACACTATTCTCAATATCTTTAAATAGGACGACGTGTTGTCAACAAGTTCCAAGATTCGATTTACTCCGACATCGGCCGCGATGAGAACCGTTGCGGACTTACGCTTCTCTGAGTTCATTTGCTCAGACGTCAATGTCAAATGTGCATTAAGAGGCCAGAATGACGAATCGAGCTTCAAAAATTCGGGACCACCAATCCAAAGCGACTTATTGAGTTCGTTAATTGTACAGCCTCGTGAAATCAGATCAGCTGGGTTTCCAGGTTGAGGCTTCGGTCAATTCCTGAATTTCAGCAATCCGATTCGCCACGAACGTTGTAAGATATGATGAATGAGTTTGTATCCAGTGCAGCACCACCTCAGAGTCCGACCAGAATGTCACTCGGCTTACGGGAAAGTTGAGCGGACCGAGTCCCAGAGGTGTGCTAGAAGATGAGCCGCGCATAGCTCTAATCGTGGAACAGATTTCGTTTTCAATGGGGCCACTCTTGATATCGCTGTCAATAAGTGGACAAATGCAGTGCCTTCGTAGACCACTCGAAGATAAATGCAACATCCATAAGCCCTGGTGGATGCATCTGCAAATCCGTGGACTTCGCAAATGGTTTCCTTTGTGGTGCCAACGTGCCTTGGAATCAAGATGGAGTCCAAATTTGAAAAACATTCAAGTACCTCTTCCCAATCGCTATGAAGCCCTGTTGGGATTGGCTCATCCCAACCGAGGTTTTTTAACCAGGTATCTTTAATCAGTATTTTTGCTTTCGTCACTATTGGGCAAATCAATCTAAGCGGGTCGTATAGCTTGGCAGTAAAGGCCAATATTGTTCGCTTGGTTGGAGCTGTAGATTGTGTCCAATCTCGAATGGAATACTTGAATACATCCGACTGTGGATTCCAAATCAATCCTAAGGTCTTTGTATCCACGCACTCTCCAATTTGAATAGGTGACTCAGAACATTTGATGTGATCTGATTCCAGATTTGATGTCCACTTTGCAAGCTTAAGTCCTGCTGAGCTAAGGATTTCAACAAGCTCGCTACATAATTGATTGAGTTCCTCTGCTGTGTGCGCACCTGATAAAAGGTCATCTACGTAAAAGTCATATGCCAACGAACGAGAGCCGCGAGGGTGTGTATCAGCATAAAGTTCGCTTAGAAAAAAGGTCATCTACGTAAAAGTCATATGCCAACGAACGAGAGCCGCGAGTGTGTGTATCAGCATAAAGTTCGCTTAGAAATTTCAAACATCGAATAGCAAGAAAAGGAGCAGTTGCGGTACCATATGTAACCGTGTTCAACTGATAGACCAAGAGCGGATCCGTTGGCTACTCTCTCCATACAATAAGCTGAAACTTTCGTTGCTGCTCGTCAATCATGATTTGATGGTACATCTTTGTGATATCAGCCGTCAAAGCGAATTTGCGAAATCGAAATCTTAATAGGGTTGCAAATAAACTTGGTTGAATAGTCGGACCAACCATTAGGATGTCATTAAGAGAAATCTGAGACGTAGTCTTGATTGATCCATCGAAAACAACGCGTAGTTTGATAGAGGAACTTTGTGGTCGTAGCACACATTGATGAGGGATGAAGTAATGTGGCTCTCTCGGGTTAACAAATTCGGTTTGAGTTATGTGGCCTAAGGAGATATATTCCTTCATGAATGCAATGTACATTTCTCGCACATCCTCTTGATTTGACAATCTTCGTTCCAAGGATAGAAACCTACGCCTTGCTGTCTCAAATGACAGGCCCAGGCAGTTTGGTGAGGATTTAAAAGGCAATGCGACTTGTAACCTACCCGAGGGTAATCTGCGAACGTTCTCCACGAACGAATTCTCACAAAGTTCTTGCTCTGGGGTAGACAAGCGAGGGTTCTTTTGATTTGGTATGTTTTCCAACTCCCAGAACTTTCGTAACATCTGATCCACCGATTCTGAATCTTGCACCGCGCTAATGAGTGCAGTCGCACTAGATGGTAGCGATATTGTAGACTTAAGCCGCCCTGACACTACCCAGCCAAATACAGTGTATTGCAGCGTAGGGGATTCTCTTGTTGATTTTATGTGACCAGAAATCAAGAGATCAAAGAAGGCGTCTGCTCCAAGTAGTAGATCTACCTTCTGTGGCTTAAAGAAGAGCGGATCAGCAAGATGTAAGTTCTATGACACTTTCCATACTGCTGCTGATACGACTTTTTCAGGATGGTATGACGAAATTGACTTTAATAGACTAAATTGGCACCTCATTTCAAATGAGCTAATCCGCGACCCAACGGCAGATTGAACAACATATTGTGTGGATGAGGAAGAACTACCAATGCCTATTAGACTTAGGTCCTTACGCCTTTTTTGTAACTGCAATCCATGAGCTAATTCTTCTGTCATGAAATTCACTTGAGATCCCGAGTCGAGTAAGGCTCTAGCTGTTCGATATTCTCCCAATTTGTCCTTTATTTTGACAAGAGCAGTAGCGAGAATGACTCGATCGGACATTTCTGACATCGCATGGTTGACTGAAGAAACCGAAGCTAGGCTTTTCGAAATTTCCATGGATTGCGCTGGCTCTGCTTGGGACTGCAACATAGATTGACATGAGTCTACGGAATACCGATGTAATAACGTGTTATGAGGTTTTGAACAGACTTTACAATGGGACGACTTGCAACTCGACACATTGTGACCCTTTCTTAAGCAGTTTAAGCATAAGGGATAGCTTTTGCAGAACTTGAAACGTTCTGTAACACTGATCGCACTGAATGACTTGCACGTGTTTATGTAGTGATCGTTTGCTTTACAGAAACCACACTTTGAAAACTGATCCTGTTCCACTTTGGTAATGGTCAAGGATGTCCTACTACTCTTTTTCGATGAATTGTCGTTACTTTGCTTGCGACTATTTGAACGACTTGATGTGTCCTCTGCCGATAAATGCTGGTATCTCCTATTTAGAGCACTAACACAGTCAGACCATAATGGAACTTTGGTGTAGTCCAGACAATCCAATAAAATTCTTGTATTCCGAGTAGTTACCACTGAATTTCGGTAATTTCATAAGCGGTAGTTGCCTTTGGCGTGTGATAGACACATTGGGATGTTGCCTTTTAGTTTTAGCACCTGCTGAGATTAGTGCCGCCTTCGTCTTCACACACAGCTCTTCCAGATCCTCCCTTGATGCCAATGCTGGATTAAGTTCATCCATTTCTGATTGAATGCCCAGTTCATTTTTGATACACCCATTCAGGATGTCCAAGCGACATTCCACTTCAACTGCATCAAAGGTTTTACCCATTTTTTCGACTGCTTTTTTGATACGAGATATGTCTTGAACAATTGTGTCTCAATTATGCAGCAGTTCATCTATATCAGACGACTCTGCTGTCGACCTTTGCCTACTAGTTTTGGGTTGAGTCATTGTAGTTCAATAATTCAATGATTTATCTAGCAAGCCAAATTAATATGTACCAATATGTACCGATATGTACCACTGTGTAGTTTGAAAGTGTACGAACTTCCCTCGTGATGAGGCTAGTTTTTCGCGCCACCTATTGCGCCAAATATGTTTGCATGTATTGAGTGCCTTGTTTGTGTATGTATGCGTGTATGTCTACAAACAGTTCCCACTCAGATCTATTGTGACTTCAGCTTTACATGTCAGTGTGTACATACATAACCTAAATACAGCTTGAAACTCCAACCAATGTTATAGACTACGCCGGCAACAACAACCAAATTAAATGCGACGAAGAATATGTACTCGAGTTTGTTTATATTTCCTTACAGGTTCATGTATGTATTAAACTGGCCATGTATGTATGCATACGTATGGAAAATTTCAGCAATTGAACAGTATGAAAGTATGTACATACCATAGCATACATCAATTTAAGAATATGCAGAAATGGCACAGATTTATGTACATATGTATGTGGATGTGCACTCTACACTCACGTGTGTTCAAGATGGAATTTACCTGGTTTCGAGGTGAAACCGCTTGGCCACAGTTATGTCCACAGCACCGCATTAAGCTTTCTTCTAGAACTTCACACAATTCGACTGACCAATGTCCAAGTCCACCCGGGGGCGCCAAAATGTTTAGGGATTTGTGCAGCTAGGCACTTGGAACGTAAGTCGCGGACTTTTAATTGGAAAGGAAAAATTCTCAACAGCACGTTCTTTTTACTTCTTGATCATTCGACGTTTTATTTAAGAGAGAGTGACCGGTTTGTGGTCTTTTCAGAATACCAAAAAAATACTTCATGCTTAGAGTTAATAACAATAAAGATAGGTAACGAGTAATTTCAGAGATTGACTTAACAGCTTTAATACTAAATATGATACTAAGAGATTTGACTTAACACTGCCTTTACCTTATATGATATATTTTGTGTTATTTGTGTTAAGTCATTTTGAATTTTGGTTTTAAATTTATTTGTTTATTGTTGCAATGGGTGTATGCAGTTGCAAAGAGATATTGTACCAGAAGCTGAATCATATAACTTGCAAAAATAAGCGAACTAGTTAACTATAATCTATTCCCAAAAAAATGCAAAGGGTTTAAGTGAATATTTAAAATCATTAATTAAACAATTTCGTTAACTATTGTTGACAAGAGCATTGTGGCATCTGCATGAGCTTAGGTCGTGAAAAAGATAAAGCTTTCTTTTACAGGTTAAAGCCAAAACAAACGCTTCGAACAACGTGCACACATAACAACGAAAGATCTTTCGGCGTGGGATGATGCTGTAAGTGGTAAACATATACATATATATTTACATTTATTTGATTGCATTTCCTATTAAAGCCAACCTAGATAACTTAAGTAAAAGCTTTTCTTTCTCAAGACTGTGTTGATCTAGTGAAAGCTTTTTCTTCGCGCAACCTTTAACTGACTTTGAACTTGAAGTTCAACTGCAACTACACATGCCTACAAAATATATGATTTAAATTTCACATTGCCTTTACTCAATGCATATATTTTTCCTATAATTATTTTTGCCTTTAATTTATAAGGTAGGTAGGTAGGTAGGTTTTATTACAAAGTGAAGCTTACAATGATGCATTTTAAGACATATAGTATTTCAATTATTAGTGTGTGAGGCAATGGCTAAAATAGTTTAGGTCTCCCAGGCTTAAACTTAGAGTTTTAAAGCTCGTTCGGGTGGTGCTTTGCTCAGCCAAATTTCTAAAGGAGTTCCTCGTTGAGTAATACATTTTTTCAATAATGTCCATATGAGACTTTTTCCATTAGTTGGGGTCCGATATGTTAATGGATACATTTAGTTCACTGCCGATCCGTTCCCACTCTTGGAACAATTGGAGCCTATTCTCCAGGAGATGCCTTGTTATAATTTTTGGAAGCCGCCTATCTGGCATGCTCATAACCCTTTGAATGTAAGTGAAGTGCAAACGCAGTGTGTCCAAATATAACGGGCCAAGCCCTGTTTCAATATGAAGATCATAGTTTGGCGTACTCCTTGGTAGTCTGAATAGCTTTTTCAGAAAAAATCGCTGTAGTTTTTCTACATCCTCAAAAGAGATGTAGCCCCATATTTGAGCAGCGTAAAACGTTATGGCTGTGGCCGTTGCCGTAAAGTATTTATATTTTACACTATGAGCCTCTTCTTGCTTACCGAGCAGTGACTTCCAGCATGAGTTGATTGCCTTCATTGAGTCGCTTATGTTTTCCCGCAAGTGTTTTTTAAGCTGCATGTTCTGCTCAATGGCCACTCCAAGGTACTTATAGTGCGTAACTTTCTTCAATACTTCCCCGTTCAATTGCCAATTTTCGCTTGTAGCCGTTCGCCCTCTGCCGTCGCGAATCGTCAGTGCTTTTGTTTTAGAGACGTTGATCTGCAGGCTTTTGACAGTAGCTGTGCAATTGGTTTAGCATATTTTGGAGTCCTTTGGGCGATTCTGCCATAAGGACCATATCATCCGCGTACATTAGGGCCCTTATTGTCTGTCTTGCAAATTTGATTCCTCCAGGAAGCAAAGGGACCATATCGTCTATATACAATGAGAACAGGAGTGGACTCAGCAAGCAGCCCTGCTTGACGCCTGTGCTATTTTCGAACCATTCAGATAGCTGCTTACCATCCCAAACTGAGCACGTGCTCTCCGAGTATAGCTTTTCGATAATTTTGCAGACTTTTGATGATACGCCTAAATTATTTAGTTTATATACATACTAAACTCTGCCGGTTGATAGTGTCGAAGGCTGCCTTGAAGTCGATGAAACATAAGTATAACTTCTTCTTTTCCTTGAGATATGATTTGCAGATAGCCGTTAAAGTGAAGATACTGTCCACCGTACTGTAACCTGCTCCTGAATCCCGACTGGTATTCACATAGCCGATTGTTTTCTGAGACCCAAGATGTGAGACGATTGAGTAGGATTGAGCTGATTAATTTCACCATAACATTTAGACATGAGATGCCCCTGTAATTTGCAGCTATGGAAGGGTCTCCTTTTTTATATATGGGATATATGATGTTTTTCCTGAAGCTTGGTGGTACAATGGCCGTTTCAAAAATCTTATTTAGCTCGAAGGTGGGGGTGTTGAGAAAGTTCTCTGAGGCGCATTTTAGGAATTCGGCAGGTACTCGATCTTCTCCAGGTGCTTTGTTCAGTTTAAGGCTTGAAATTGCCAGCGCAACTTCGCTTGAGGATATCAGCGCGTCCAATTTTTCGTTTTGGGTACTGGTCACGGGACTAGCAAGGAGGTTATTTACGCTGGGATTATTTAATAAGCAGTGAAAATGCGCAGCCAGATCACTTGCAGTGGCAATGACTTGATTTTTTGCTGAAGGTCCATTTATTTTCCTCACTGTCGCCCAGAAGCTTTTACTGTCCTTTATTGTCGCCAAGTCCTGTCCTAATCTCAGGTAATACATTTTTCGTTTTTCGTAGCATATTTTCTTAAAGGTTTTATTCGAACTGATATAGTCCGCGCTCGAAGTACTGCAGTTTGTAGTTCTGGCCAAATGAAGCTTTTGGAAAGATTGCTGGTTGTGTATAGGGACCTGCGCGTGGTTTCTGCATACATTTTGCTGCATTTTTTATGGCTTCAGTTAGGAGAGGTATTCCATCTGCTTCCTCTAGATGCTTACCGGTGCGGTTTATCTCGGACTCCAAAGAGGAAGTGTATCGACCTTTGAGGCTCTCAATCCAGCGAAGTTTTGGTAACAATTTATTGTCTACAATTCGTTCATTTTGGATATTACCGAGATTTGCTGAGACCGTGATTGGCAGGTGGTCCGAGAAGATTTGAGCTTGAACAGACATATCGGCAACCTGGATGTGCCAGGCACCAATCTTACGAAGCAGTAGTCTATTGTTGAGTTTCCCTGTCCACTGATATATGTATAGTTTCCTGATGTGTCGCCTTGCGTTCTACCATTTAGTACTGTGAGGTTGAGTGTTTCCATCATCTCTATCAGTTTTGTTCCCTTCCCGTCTTTAGTACTATCACGTGCATTTCGAGCAGTACTCAGAAAGTTGCTGGCTGTGAAAAAAAGTTCCGAAATTCCTTGTTCTGTGCCAATTCTTGCGTTTAAGTCTCCTAAAATCATGGAATTATCGTAGTGTACCTCCATCATGAAGTCGTACAGTTGTTCAAAGTCTACGTGCCACTTGTTGCAGTTGATATATACCGGGAATATACAGACGATCTTGTTGGGTATTTACTTCAATGATAGTTTTGGATTGAACGATTATAAATTTGCAGATGTTTCTGCGCACTAGCTCATTATCCTGTTCCCATTGAAAATGGGAAAAGGGGGATCATGAAGTTGTGCGAATGTATGTAACAGGGAGAAGGAAAATTTTCCGATCCCATAAAGTATATATATTCTTGATCAGCATGAACAGCCGAGTCGATATAGCCATGTCCGTCTGTCCGTCTGTCCGTCCGTCCGTCCGTCCGTCTGTCTGTCTGTATGAACGCGTCGATCTCAGAGACTATAAGAGATAGAGCCACAAATTTTTGCACGAAGGTAGATTTATGCTGTACGCAGATCAAGTTTGTTTCAGATTTGGAAAATTCCCACCCGTCCCCCTTTTATCCCCAAAAAACCAAGACCTCCTCTAGAAATTCTACACCTAAACAACCGTCAGATCCACAATTTTCAGTTAGAGCCTCGTGGTTTAGTATGCATCAAGCTAGGCCCAATATCAATCTATTCTGAAAAGTACAATCAGATCGGACAAAAAACACCGGAGTTATAAGCGAAACAGTAAGAGCACAACCCCCACCCAGTTGTTGGCCAGTACTACCAAAAGTGTTGCCTACATTTAGGATGACATTTTGTCACAAAGAAATAAATGAAAACAAATGAACAGGGTATTTTGTGGTCGGGAAACTCGACTACAGCGCCCTTACTTGTTTTTTATTGCGTACAGGGAGCCGCCACTGGCTCTTCCACGGGATGAAGTTCTGGTTGCTGGAATCCAGTGCAAGGTGTATTCATGGAAGTAGTGCTCATAGATCTCTAAGTTGTTTTCGACAAATGTTTCATATAACAGTATTATTTCAAATTGGCTTGTGTATTTAAAAAATTGATTATTTACTAATTTGCTTTTTAGACCGGATACATTATAGGACAATATTTGGATATTATTTCTTAGACATATATCTATACTCTGGCTGACGGCATTTACGTTAAAACTGCTGGTTTTCTTCTGTGGCATTTTTAGTAAAGTGGTTTGTGATCAGGTCCAGTGCTACCTTTCCATCTTGACCTTCACATAGGCAGGTTCCTTGGACATCATAGTAGAACTTCTTATTGTTTACCAGAAGTGTATCCCCTCGAATTGTTGCCTTAGGGTTATCATGTTTTGGAAGTTCGTTTTTGATTTTTACTAGGCGTCGGATTCTGTCTCTGGTTGCTTGTGGGAAGTCCCTATGGGCCGTCATGCCCTTTGTGCCCAGGAATTTATAGGCCTTGAGGATTTGGATGGAGTCCGCTTTGTTGTTGAGTTCAACTGCTACCATAGCCTTATTTGGATTTTTGTTCTTATGGCCCAAGCGCTGCCTATTAGGGAATGATCTTTTTTCTGTAGGACCTCAAAGCATACATTTTATGCCAGCTCTACTGGGTTAAGCCCACTGTTGGTTGGAACGTAAATAATAATATTCATCTCATTTTCTTTTCGCATTAGGATATCGACTTGGCGATCCTTTTGTCTTTTGTTCCTCTTCTTCCAGTCTACGCTCTAAAATTTCCTGTTTACTTTGCAGTTCCTTGAAGTTATCGGTGATTTTTTCGAGATCCGCCTTTGTTGGTATGTCCTTTAGCTTTGCGTCGAGAAGGTTTGAAAGTGCCATAATAGACATGCTTCCAACATGGTTTTGCTGCATTGTAGCTTGGTTGCCTAATTGGCTGTCTCGTTTATCAGTGCCGCCGGTGTGGTCCGTTATTATAGAAAACTTGCTTGCTGCTTGGTTGGTATTGGTCGGGTGAGGTTTCATGAAGGGATCTTGTTGTAGGTAGTGTTTGCTGCTGCGAGAATTGGTATGGTGTTCCCGTGGGTGGTGAGTGGAAAGCCATTTTAGTTTTAAATTAAAATTTTCGCCTCAAGGTATGCAAATAAAGATCGACCTGCCTACAGTTTTAGAGTCACTGAGCTTTCAGACGCTTTTGTATGTAGCTAGTGTGGTTTGCCTTGATCCAAGCTTTAAAGCTTTAATTTGCATATTGGTGACAACTCTTGCAGTCATCTGGGGGCATACACAGATGTCGGTGTTTTGTTTGTATGTAATGTAGTTGGAATTTCTCACCGCTTAATATTTGTTGTTGTCTGCGCCGAATTTATTGCGTATTTAAATTTCCAATTATCCGCGGATTCACAACCCTTCGACCCAAACGGCGACGCTTCCAGCACTCTACGGGGTCTTCTTGCGGTTATGTCACTTTATCCTGAATTGTTTATCCGAGTTTTATCGCCAAATTTGTTGGTTTTCTGGAGCTCTTTGCTAAAGTCGACTTCACTCACTCTCTCTCTCATTTCATTTCCTTTAATTTATAATATATTCATTTAGTCTTATAAAATATTTATATGCATGTACATATATTATATTTTTTATTATGCTTTATTATTATATATTATATACCATACGTTTCAGCAACACATATATACTTGTAGATAGTTTGTTCGTATCTTTGGCCTAATATCCGTAATGTCAACCTCTTATAATAAATTGTTCATTATTTTTGTCATGTTAGCTTAAGTCTGTTGCTATTTTGTAACCATGCATCACCAACCGAACAAGGACTAGTTTTGGGATTCTGAACTAAATGAATTTTCTTTGCAGTGGCAATACATAATCTAGGTAGGGTGGGCGTTCGCACTCCAACATCGGTGCAAACTTTTAAAATTAGTCCTGATAAAATTAGACCCTCAACTTCTGTCTCTTTCCTTCTTCTTCTTTTTTTTCGTTTATTGAGACTTCCCATTCCCTTTTCCCTCTTTTAATTTTAATGATCGAATGTAAGCTCGAAACACTTTAACCTTAAAGATTCCACCCCTTTGCCGACGATCCACAGCCGTTGAAGCCAGCGTGTACTCCGTTCTCGGTTATCGAACATCAGTTCCCTACAGGTGTATAAATTTATACCCGTTACATGTTACAGAGAATAACGGTAATGTTGACTTAATAGCAAATTCTATAGTCTTACAGGCAGGAATTTAGTTTAGCCAAGCTTCGTGAGTTTCGGCAAAGCTTTCTTTTGATTTTCTCCCAGACCGCAATGTAGTCAAATACTGAGACTTTAATTTATGTAGCCTGAGCTTAGTTGATTCAAGACAATCTTTGGCAGTTTCAGATATTCAGAGTCGATTGATAGTTTCAGTCTAATTCAGCTCATTAAGAACGGCCGAATTAACCAGGGTTTGTAAGAGACAGATTCTGGGCACAAAGATACTTTCCCTAAATTGTCGTTTTCGTTACATTTTCATAAATTGTTTCAACTTCTCTCATAAAAGTGGTTTTAGTTGTAGAAGTTTTTGTATTAAGTTATATCCGTTAGCTCGAAGAGTTTATTTGAATTTTGTAACAATCTTTTAGTAGCGACACAAACCTCACAGGCACGATTAATCAGGTATGTAAATAAATTAAAAAGCTTAAAGAGCGTAAGTGTCATTTTTGACAGCTGTAAGGTCTCTCTCGTTCTCCCAATCTCAGCTTAGCTTCTACGACCAACTTCACAACTTCCTTCTTTCGATTTGAGCAGCTCAAGAGGATAGTTGGGTGCCAGCGAAAACTGAAAATTTGTTCCTCAAAATTTCAAGAATTTTGGATCCACAACATTTCTTTGCCATCCGGCGTCAGAACACTGAGCTGAGCTGAGTAATTTAAAGGCTCGGATTTAATTTTCGCAATACTAATATTTTTATTTCACTTTAACCATTTGGGTAAAGAAAAAGTAAAAAACAATTTAAATAATACAGAATCATTTTTAATACCCCAAATAAAAGATTGGACAAAATCAGGTAAAATAAATTGTTACCTCCGTCATGTCAGCTATGAAAAGTAATTAAAATTTCACATCTAAACAGATATTGCAATTTCTTTGGCAACCCTAGAGACGAGCGCCCACCCAGATGCTCCTCCGGTAGGCTGGAACGCTGACTTTTGGAGCCTCACTTTTACAGCGGCACATGGATGTAATTGAGCCATCAAACCCAACATCAAAGTGGCATCGAATCCAGTCTTTCACCTGTTTAAAAATTCTCCGCAACCTAATTCAAATGTGTGTAACCAGTCTCTGAGGCAAGAACGAAAATCTGCTGGCAGTGGAAAGATATTGAAAAGTGGCCCAATAAGAGGCAGAAAAATAATTGCTACAATACCAAAATAACAAGTAAGGCCGCTGCAGTCGAGATTTCCGACTACAAAATACCCTGTTCATTTGTTTTCATTGATTTTATTTTGAATTTTTGAAGATGAATGTAACCGGTTTTTGTAACAGCTATTAAATTGCCATCCTGAATGTAGACAACACTTTTTTTTAGTCCTGACTAACAACTGGGGGGTGCTCTTATCAGCTCAATTGTTTCGCTTATAACTCCGGTGTTTTTTGTCCGATCTGATTGTTCTTTTCAAAATAGATAGATATTGAGCCTAGCTTGATGTATACTAAGTCACAACTTGAAAATTGTGGATCTGACGGTGATTGATTTTAGGTTAATTTCATTTATGTAGTTTATTTTAACGTGTTTGTTGTTAATGTTTGTGTACAATATGAGTTTATTTTACAATGATTGGGATGTTGTTATTGTTGTTTTAATAATTGTTGTTAGCGGAGGGCGAGCGGCGTAAGCTTGTGATCGATTTAATGCAAGGCAAACGACTGATGTTTATGATCTACTTAACTAGTTATGACGTGACAGTGATGAACCCTTAGCCGCAAACAGATTATTTTCAAAGTAAACTATTTACATTATATTTAGGCAAACATTGTATGTAGTTTTAGGATGACTTGTTTAATTATTATTTTTTGTCGTTGTCTGCTCCCAAAATGCTCCCCCCGTTGGAAACTGAAGGGCTTTCAACCGAGGTGGGTTCGGGGGGCAGGACTGCGTTTTTGTTGACGCATCTTTTAACCAGTCCTGTGGATGTTCGAATTACAGCGACTCGCACAACGCCGTCGTCGCCTGTGATGATGATTTCCACCAGACCGAGTCGCCAATGTAGAGGTGGAAGGTTGTCCTCTTTGAGCACTACAACGCTGTTCAGCTTCAAGTTTGCTGATGAGGAATGCCACTTCCCACGCTCTTGCAGCAAAGATAGGTAGTTGGTGCTCCATTTTCGCCAGAACTCCTGCTGCATCTGGCAAACGCGCTGCCATCGACTGATCCTGTTGATATCAAGATGATATTCTGATCATCTAATGCGCAAAATGAGTACCCAATTAGGAATGGCCCTGGCGTGAGCACGTCTAAATCCTTTGGGTTCTCTGAAACGGGACAAAGAGGGCGAGAATTTAAAATTGCGGAGATTTCGAATACCAAAGTTCTCAGCTCGAGAAACGTTAATGTGTGGCCTCCAACAACTCGGCAAAAATGGTATTTGGCCGACTTCACTGCGGCCTCCCATAAGCCGCCAAAATGGGGGAGCGCTGCGTATAAAGTTCCAATTTATACCCATGGCCAAGCAAGCGTCCAGGATTTCGCCATTCTGCGGGTCGCTGAGAACTAGTTGCCTGAGCTCGATCAGTTGATTTCTGGCGCCAACAAAGTTCGTCGCGTTGTCCGACCAGATGGTTTTAGGCCTGCCTCTGATTCTGGCGAATCTTTTCAGGGCAGCGATGAATGATGCGGTCGACAAATTCTCCACGACTTCGAGATGAGTTGCCTTGGTGGCAAAGCAGATTAAAATCCATTCATAGCACTTTCCAGGCGGTCTGCTTCTTATCTCCGATTTGCATAAGAAGGGCCCGCAAAAGTCGATGCCAGTGACCAAAAACGGTGGCGTCATGATGTGCTCGAAGATTTTAGGCCTTAGTCTGAAGCACAGGATGCATTTCCTGGTCACAGCTGCGATAGCTTTCCGACCTCCAATAGGCCAGAACTTTTGGTGGATTGCCGAAAGTAGAAACTGCGGTCCAGTATGCAGGAACTTTTGGTGGAAATTCATAATTAGGGCATTGGTTATTGGATGCCCTTTTGGCAGCAAAAGCGAGTGCTTTGCGTCATAATCCAAGCTGTAGTTTTGCAAGCGTCCACCAACACGCATCAGGCCTGCCGCGTCCAGGAAGGGATGAAGCGCTAAAAGCTTGCTTTTGGGTGAAAACTGACGTCCTTCTTGCAGCGCTTTATGGTCCTCCGCAAAATGTACGCGCTGGATGCCCTTGACGAGAAGATCCGCGACCGTGAGTGGACCCCTGGAATCAGATTGGCCTTTTCCTCTGACCAGGAATCTATAAATATACCCAAACACCCGCTGCATTATCCCAAACGAGTTTTGGTACTTGCAGGTGCTGGGAATATCCGCTTGCTGAATTGAGATCAGCGCCTGCCGACGACGCTCCGGTAACGCCAGCGTAGCTGTTGGGTTTGTCGACCAGGTGGACTCATCTTCACGCAAGAAGGCTGGAACTTGACTCCAAAGATGCGATTCCAACAGCTCTATTGGTGTACATCCACGAGAGTGGATGACAGCTGGATTCTTCTCCGATGGTACATGACGCCATGTCATGCGTTTGGTACGCTCCTGTATTTGTGCGATCCTGTTGGATACAAAAACATTATAATTTGAAGGACATTCTCGTATCCAAGCAAGGGCTATAGTGGAGTCGGACCAGCAATAAACTGCACAAGAGATAGGAATGGTTTGTACGATATTGGAAAGCAACTCCGACAGCAGGTGCGCAGAAGCTAATTCCAATTTAGGGATGGTGAGAGCCTTTAGAGGAGCGACTCTAGACTTGGAGCAGAGTATGAAGGTCGAAACAGATCCGTTTATTTCCGAGCGAATATATAAGCAAGCTCCATATGCAGCCATGCTTGCGTCACAAAATGCGTGAAGTTGCCAAGATGCGTTGGGTTGCAAAACAAAACGCGGAAATTTAAAGCTGGCGACCGAACAAATTTGGGAAATGTGCTCGAGCCAGACAGAATGCAGCTCCTGCGGCAAACTTTCATCCCAATCCAGTTTATCCTTCCACAAGGATTGCATAAATGTTTTGAACCTCGTTATAATTGGGCCTATTAAACATAGAGGGTCATACAATTTTGCAATTTCTGACAATATTGCGCGCTTGGTGGCAGGTCCTTCAGCAATGGCGCGGGAAAAGTGGAACAGTAGCATGTCAGACTTTGTATCCCAGGCCAAACCCAATGCTTTGGAGATGTCTGTGTCATCATGGAACTTGATGGACTTCTCCTGCTCAACTTCGGGTTCACCATCCAGCGCGGCAGGCTCATTGGAGCACCATTTACGAATTGGAAAATGTCCTCTACGCAATAGCTCCTTAACCTGCTGACGAATTTCAGCAACCTCTTCGACAGAGTCACCTCCAGAGATTAGGTCATCCACATAGAAATCGCTTCTCAGGATTTTTGCCGCAAGCGGGAACTCAACCTCCTCATCATACGACAGCTGGTGCATGGCCCGAATGGCTAAAAATGCAGCTGGTTTTGTGCCGTATGTTACAGTATCCAGAGTGTAGACAACAATTGCTCCATCAGGACTATCTCGCCACAAGATACAAGATACAAAAGTTGGTCTGGATGAGTCATGCGTACGCATCTGTACATTTTGCAGATATCGCCGCATAATGCAATCCAGTAGAATCGGAAGCGAAGCAGAGTATTGAATAATTTTGGTTTAATAGATGGGCCAGCGAACAAAAGATCATTAAGGGAAAAGCCTGATGAGGACTTAGCTGAGCCATCATAAACGACGCGTCTTTTGGTTGATGTGCTTTCCAATTTCAGCACGCAGTGGTGGGGCAAGAAGAGTTTTGAAGCGCTAGTTTGCATATTAGCAGGTGACATGTGGCCTAAGTCAAGGTATTCCTGCAAGAACGCTGAGTATTGGGCTTTTTTTTCAGGGTTTTTTGCTAGTTTAATCTCTAGACTCTTAAAACGTCTCAACACACGATCGTAAGATTCCCCTAGATTGTTCAAGCTGATTTTAACTGGAAGGCGAACTGAGTATTGGCCAGACGGAAGCCTTGTACAATGCTCCTTAAAAAGCTGCTCGCTCAACAAATCCTCTTCCGAAAGCTCCGATGATTATCCGCAACAGCTGTCAATTTCCCAAAAGTGCTTCATGATGATGGACAAATCGTCAGAGTCTGAATGAACGCTTGGCTCTTTAATCGATACTGCAAGAGCGGAACATTTGCCCTTATCTGAAGAGAGTCTTCCCGAAACGATCCAGCCCAGACGAGTTTTTTGTAAAGTTGGCAAATGACTGGCAATGCGGATTGGGCCAACACACAAAAGGTCAAAAAAGATTCCAGCACCAATAAGTAGATCAATCCGCTGACTCTTGTAGAACAAAGGATCGGCGAGGACAATGTTTTTGGGAATGCTCCATTCGCTGTGGTCTACATCAAAATGAGGCTGGTGATCGGTAATCGTTCGCATAATCACAGCCGAGAATAAAGCACGATAGCTTGCGTCTTTGGCTTGAGCCAGAATCTCGATAAACGAGCACTACAACGCTGTTCAGCCTCAAGTTTGCTGATGAGTAGAGCATTTGATTTGCTTGGCTGATTCGATACTTAAACTCGGCAAATCCAACAAGCGATTTAGCTGTTCGGAAAAAATTTTCATTTTATTTTCATATCGTTTACTAAGAGCTCCCAAACGGCCGTATAGTTCTCTGGGGATCCTGTCAACAGATGAGCAACCATGCTCTTTGCTTCTTCTCCCAATGCGGATTTTAAATAATTAATTTTATTAGATGTGCAAGAAATCTAAAATCACATCTCATTCTTTTGAGTCACCAAAAGTATTTGGTACCGTAATTTTTGGCAAGACTGGGAGTTCATCCACTTTATCTGTTGCCGTTGCTTGTGTGGCTTTTGTCCATTTGTTTTAATTTGATTTCTATAGTTGAAATCATTTCAGAAACATCAAACTCCAAGTCCTTTATATCTCTGCTGACTTTTGGGTTGCCTTCATACTTTATTTCAAATCCTGTCATATTCAGAGTAATTTCTTTCCAATAGCTCTTCGGTCTCTTTCTGAGTAGAACCTTCTTCGCTAATGCCATTTTGAACATTGGTCATGGTTATAAGCAGATATTCTTTTAATTTTACGCTAGTCTTGTCGACTATATTTGCGGATATTTTATTTTTTTTTATTTTATTTATTTATTAATAGTCGACAAACAAAGGCTGTCAACAAATTTGTAAGCACGTTATAAAAAGGCTTATTTACTAAAGAGGTATAAAAAAGAAAGCCTAACAAAATTACAAAATAAACTAATGACTCCGACTCGGTGGGGGATTTTTATTTGCCGGTCCGGCCAGCTATGTCCCGATTCACAGACTGTTGTGGTCAGAGTCGATATAAGAGCTAACAAAACCATTTAACAAATATAAAGGCCTGTTCAGTTTTTCACTTACATTAAATTTTCTCTATTTCGACTTGGCTACCTGTTCTGGTTTTCATAATTTGATAGAATTACTCGATTTGAATTCACATTGCTTGGAGCATGTGAAATCAGATGTAAGTTCGTAATTTTCATTAAATGCTATTAAAATAAAGCGATATATTAAACAGCTATATTAAAGCACTATTGATTTTTGCAGAGTTTGTATTTTGATTGATTTATACAACTGACTAAGTTCAGCGAGTTGTTAAAAGAAAAACAATTTGGAACTGAAACATTCAAATTGCAAGACGAATACCAGAACAGCGAACGCAAAATCGTTTGAATTTAATTTCATTTGAAGCTTAATTAGCTGAAGGGATGTGAAGACGTAAGAAAAAAGAATAAGAAAATGCAGGCTTACAAATACAGAGAGGAATAAAGGCTTAAAACTATAATTAAAGATAAAATGGAAGAGTGACCAAAAATGTAACATTACAAATTAAAAATATATTAAAATAAAACTAAAAGGATAACCGAAAAATCTCTGACCCGGTGGGGGAAGATTTATTAGCCGGTCCGGCAAGCTATGCCCCTATTCACAGCGGAGAGTGGTCAGAGATTTTCACTGAGATAAGTGTAAAGGGACGTTTTTAAAGAGAAGAGAGAGAGATCTGTTGAGAGAAAGTGATAAAGATCGTTGTAGTCTTGACATAAAACCCGAAATCGATCATGCTGGGCATAATCAGCTGTGCATCTAGACAAGATTAAAGGAAAGAAGTTTCTGGTTGGCCTATAAGGAACAGAGAAGTTAAGGCGAGGTAAGAGTTCAGAAGAATCTACATCACTGATAATTAACTTATGAAGAAAAGAAACACCTAAGACTGTTCTACGGTTAGCTAGCGATGGAAGGTCTATTAGCAAGAGTCTTCTGGAGTACGATGGCAAACGAAGGTTAGGGTCCCAGCTTAGGCCACGAAGGGCAAAAAGTAAAAATTGTTTCTGAACTGATTCAATACGATCAACATGCTTTTTATACTGCGGACACCATGCGGATGAACAGTATTCAAGCACGGGACGGACTAAAGCAGTATAAAGGAGTTTAGAGGTGTAGGGATCATTAAACTCCTTCGACCAACGTTTAATGATTCCAAGTACACCATTCGCTTTGTTAACAATAGTGGAGATATGGTGATTAAAACTCAATTTGGGGTCAAAAGGAATTCCAAGATCAACGACAGACGAAATACGGTGCAACGGTTCATTACCAATTATATTGGAAACCAGAAATGGTTTGCATCGATGGAAAGTCATAAACATGCACTTGGAGCAATTCAGGTGCAAGTGATTTACCAAGCACAAAGACTGCAAGGAGTTAAGATCATCTTGCAATCCAATAGAATGAATTGGGTTGTTGAAAGATAAAATAAGTAGTAATAAGATAAAATATAATATTGTAGGGAGATCATTAATAAATAGAGTGAAGAACAGAGGACCCAGGTGGCTACCTTGAGGTACACCAAAGGTTATAGTCACAGGTTTTGAAGTGTTAGAACGAAGCAGAACTTTTTGAGTAGATAGGACGAGGCCCAAAGCAGAAAAGAGGAGGGAAATCCTAATCGATCGAGCTTAAAGAGGAGAAGATCATGGTTGACAGAGTCAAAGGCTTTGCTAAAGTCGGTTTAAATGACATCAGTTTGCCTTTTTACAAGGAATCCATCATTAACTAACGATGTTAATTTGAGAAAATTGGTCGTTGTTGACCGACGCTTTATGAAACCATGCTGGTAAGGTTACAAAATAGATCTAGAATAATGCTGCAATATGGAGGTTATAATCTCTTAAAACAATTTCGGAATGGCGGATAGCTTAGCTATGCCTCTGTAATTTGAAATTCCTCTTTCCAAAGAGATGGAAAGACAGACGAATTGAGTGATACATTGAAAAGTTTAAGCAAAGGATTGCATAAAGAACTAGAACACTCTTTGAGCACACAGCTATGAATGTTGTCAGGCCCTGGAGAGAATGAAGACTTTAGCGATTTTAAAAATGAAAGAAGAGAAGTTTCGGAAAATTTTGGGATCACATATAGAGTTGGAAGGAGTAATGTTATAAGGACAAGAAGTGTTCGCACATTGGACAGAGGAATAAGTTGATTGAAAGAAATCAGCGAATAAATCAACAGCTGTGGAATCATTGGTAGGCTTTTGGTTACCCAGAAAAAAAGAGGAAGGTAACGAAGAAGATCGACGCTTAGAGTTCACAAAGCTATAGAATTGCTTTGGATCCTGTGCGAACTGAATTTTGCACCGAGCAAGATAATTGTTATAGCACTCGGAGTTAAAAAGAGTAAAGTTAGATTTTGCTATTGAATATTTAGAAAAATCAATCGCAGTTTATACTTTTTAAAGCATCTAGATTTAATATTTTTCAAATTAGATAGTCTAAGACAGTACCAAGGGGGATTTAGTGACGCAGTGAAAACGACGCTATTAAGAATGCAGATATCTAAGAGAGAATTAATAGACTCGTAGAAAAAGGTAATAGCAAAATCTAAATCAACCGCATTGTACAATGGGGACCAGTCTGTTGAACAAATGAGTTAACTTAGCAAAGTGAAGTTTCCTTTACGGAAGCAACGACGAGGTATATTGGGGATTTTGGAATTTGAAGGGGCAGGTCCAAATACTGAAAGCGAGACTTCCAGTGAAGGATGGTAAGAATCTTCGGGTGGTGATAGAGGGGGAGACCTAGAGACACTGGCATTGGTGCTATCAGTGACAAAAATAAGATCTAACAATTTATTTAAAATGTTTTGTACAGGATTAATTTGAAAAAGAGAAATGTCAAGCAGAGAATCTAAAAAATCATGCTGTACTGATGGTATAAGGTAAGTTGATCCATTAGGATTAGGATATCTCTGGTTGAACACTTTTCCACTAGATATCATTTCATTGAAATTTTCTTTATATTTCTTTTTAAATCTGGAACTACTTGCATTGTCTGCTCATACTGTCTATTGTTAAAATAGTCATGATCTACCACTCCGATTTTCATTAGCAAAACAAGATTTGCGGTAAAGCTTTTAGTTATTTCTTCTAGTTCTTCTAGCACTTTGCTAGTGATCAGACTAGCATCCTCCTTATTTAATGCCCAAATCCGAGTTACCAGTTTAGACTGCATCTTTATGAGCATTATTGTTTTTTCTGACAACATTTTTATATTGTGTATTTATTTATATAAATGTGTTTTTGTTATACTCTGTACCCTAGGTACATAGACTATATAAAAGTATGTAACAGCCAAAAGGAAGCATCTCCGACCCCATAAAGGATAAATATTCTTGATCAGCATCAACAGCCGAGTCATGTCCGTCTGTCTGTCCGTATGAACGCACAGATCTCAAAGATAGAGGTTTGACATGCATGGGACATATGCTTCTTATGTCTGCAGGCAGATAAAGTTTATTTTCAATTTTATGTTATAGTCGGGCTTGACAGAATTTCTTTCTTGTTTTTTTTTTTTTTAAATAGAATTGTAGAAGTAATTTAACTATTATTGCTCTTTGTGGCCGCTTCTCCCAAACGTATGCCTCTATTCTGCTTTTTGCCGTGGCCGCTTCCCTGCCGCTATCGCTTTTCTGCAGCTGTCCCTTCTTTGGAGCTGCTCTTTTTGCCGCTGCTCCCTCTTGGGTGCCGCTGCCGCTTCAATGTTGCTACTCCCTTTTTGGTGCTTTTTTTTTGTACACAACAAAGCATCTTTCTTTTTCTGTTTAAAAATTTTTATAAACTCTGTCTCTTACCACTTGGGGGAAAATAAGAGTAATTCATTTTTTAGCGACCCGTAGCTGCAGTTTATAAACATACAGAATCTTTAGGGTACTGGTTCAACTCTGTGTCTTTTACCACTTGAGGAAAATACAAGAGCTCCTCGAAGGATCAAAATGTTACACGCCGCTAAGACCAAGCCGTGGTCGCCTAACATTCAAACGAATACGCTGACGGTTTCAAACGTACTAAGGTATATTTCTTAAATCCTATTCTTAAGCAGTAACATAAACTCTTATCTCTCCAGAGATAAATTCCACAAACGCATATGCAGCCCGCAGGTAATAATTTCTATTTATAAACTTGCATTACATTACATTTACGTAGATTTAGGTGGGTAGGTAGTTTTTTAGTTTTGTCTGTGTTCTTTTTGAGTTTACATATTTTCGTTTTGTATTTCTTGTGCTTAACGGCTTAAACACCGACTTTTGAAAAGCCTTTGACTCTGTCAACCATAATCTTCTCCTCTTTAAACTCGATCGATTAGGATTTCCCTCTTCTTTTCTGCTTTGGGCCTCGTCCTATCTAAAAGATATAACTCAAAAAGTTCTGCTTCGTTCTAATACTTCAAGTCCTGTGACTGTAACCTCTGGTGTACCTCAAGGTAGCCACCTAGATTCTATGTTCTTCACACTTTATATACTCTGTACCGTAGGTACATAGAGTATTATAAGTTTGTTCAAAAGTATCTAACAGCCAGAAGTAAGCATTTCCGACCCCATAAACTATATATATTCTTGATCAGCATCAACAGCTGAGTCGATATAGCCATGTCCGTCTGATATTCTATGCTATCTCCTCCGTCAGTTTTAAAGCTATCGTGACCAAACTTTGCACGAAGTCTTCTGGTACAAGTACGCTGCACATTTGTCGGATCAGATGACTATAACATATAGCTGCCATACACAGAAGAAAAAAGATCAAATCGGCCTTCCTTTACAAAAACGGCAATTAAAACATCAAATTTTACCCTACAATACAACATATCAAAATGATACTATTTAGTCCCAAATATAATATATGGACTCGATTGTATTATCTTGATATTTTTTCTGATGAAGGCCGATTTGATACTACAAATACCCATAAAGTTGGGTTAGAAAAATAGTCTAAGTAAGAAAAACCTTTTTTGTTTTCAATGTGAAAATCTTTCTTTAAAAAAATTGGCATATATAATATTTATTTTATAAGCTTGCACACAATTCTGCAAAGTTTTGTCAAAATGATTGGTCGAGAAACTAGTTCTAGTGAGAAAAACCTTTTTTGTTTTAAAAAAAAAGCCTCCCTACTTTGTATTTCTTAGTTTGCTCTGCTTTTCCATGATTCCACTAAGTTGGTCAAAATCGGACATCTATATAGTATAGCTCTCATACAAAAGTAGAGTCACAAAAGTAGTCTTAGTGAGAAAAACTTGTTTGGGTTCAGTGGAAATGTCCTTCAAATTAGTTAGAAAAAAAGAGGAAAGTTAAGTTCGGCTCGGCCGAAGTTTGTATACTCTTGCAGCACGTTTTTTAACTAATTTGAAGGACATATCCACTGAAAACAAACAAGTTTTTCTCAATAAGACTACTTTTCTGACTCTACTTTTGTATGACAGCTATACTATATAAATGGCCGACAAAAACCCTCTAACTGAACCCTCCACGAGGGCGTCGGCTGGGTAATGGACACCGCATGTACCTCGGCTTAAAGCGGCTAATATCTAATGTATCTTGCTCGTCTTACACCTTGGAAATGCAATGTCCAGCTAAGGTGATGGCAAACACTACCACAAAAGCACAATGTTGGGTGGAGTTGAGCCAAAGCCATGGTTAGAGGTGCCTGGCAGCAGGCATAAAATGCTATGGGGTGGTTCCCACGAATAAAAATTAGCAACTATGGGTACATTAACAATGAAAAACACAAAGAATCCAACTGGGGCTGGGATATCAGCCCAAACGTCGGTGGAAGGCGTGACTGCTACCACCGTCAGGCACGGTGGGGAGAGATCCCCACTTCGTGTCGCCAGCGGTCACACCTCTGTCGTGGTCGGAGCAGGCCTGGACAGTTGTACAGCTACTGCCGATACGACAAGGACCAAAGTGTGGCGCGGTACTGCAGTCGATACAGACTCGGAGGTTCAATTATTACGGAGGCGGAAGAAAAGCTGCTGCTATCTCCAGCTCGGGCGGGGTCTAGTACCAAAAATAAGGAAAATCCCAAACGAACAAAGGAGGGCATGCGAGCGAAAGCCCTGTACAAAGCTGCCTTAAAAATCAATGCGCGGCTGGACGGAAGCGGTAAGCTCACCTTAGAGGAGAAAAACAAGCTTGCGTGGGCCGAGCAGAAGATTAAGGAGGGGCCGGGGGATGCGGACACCAGTAATGCAGTTGTAGGTCCTCCAGGTCAACTTGCATAAGAGCAAGATCACTTCGGCGGAGCTCCTTTTAACCTTGGAGAAAGGGCCCGCAGATTTGGCTTGAGTTCTGGAACCTTGGAAAGCTGCGGGAAACAAGGTCGCCGGCTAAAGTCACAAAACTACATCTCTTACCCTACCGCAGTAAGTAGAGCAAGGACAGCCATTCTGCTAAGAAAAGGCATTAATGCGTATTTAATGACTAATTACAGCACGGACGACCTCACTGTTGTGGCCATGGAGGGTGGCAGGGCCGAGCCAATTCTTATGGCGTCCTGCTACATGGCGCATGAACGAGAGGCACCACCGGCTGAACTTGGAAGACTGACGGCGGAGGCAAGCTACAAGAAGCAACCCGTCGTCATCGGAACGGACGCCAACGCACACCACACTGTGTGGGGCAGCCCGGACATCAACGACAGAGGTGAGTCTCTCTTACATTTTATTATACATACCAGTCTAAGTGTAGAAAACGTTGGAGACGTACCCACATATGTGGGACCAACCTCGGCCAACGTTCTAGACTTAACCATGACCTTAGGGAACAGTACTCAGGCGTCAGAATGGAGAGTTCTTGATAAACCCTCCTTCTACGACCACAAGAACATCCAGTTCAATTTGACTATTTTAAAACTAGAAACGTCTATAGGAACCCCCGGAATACCGACTGGGTGAAGTACCTTAAGACAGTGGAATCAAAACTGCCGACGTCAACGCCCATCTGCTCGGTGGAAGATATTGAGAAGTCGGTAAAGACGCTCACTGTCAATTTCATCGAAGCATACAACCTCGTGTAAGCTCACAGTTACAAACAGGAGAATCAGAACCCCCTGGTGGACCTCAGAACTGAAAGAGCAGAGGAAGGACGTTCAGGAATGCTTCAAACTCGCCAAACAAGCGGATGTAGTTGATTCATCTGGGAGGAGTATAAGATAAGACTTCGCTTATTCAAAAAACGAAGTAAGGAAGGCAAAGCAACATTCATGGAGAACCTTCTGCTCCAGCATTGAGAAGGTCTCGGAAGCAGCCAGACTCAGGAAGCTGCTTTCAAAGCAGACACCTATGCAGAGTCAACTTAAAACGGACGAAGGTCACTGGACAGAATGCAGCAAGGAAGCTTCATGCGCTTTCCTCGATGCGCACTTCCCGGGCTGCACTAAAGTCACCGAGCCAGATACTCTTCAGGACCTAAACACTCAACAAACTTACATCCCAACCAACTTAGTCACTCCAGGAAAAATCCGATGGGCGATCGACTCGTTCGTGAGCTACAAGTCCCCCGGACTGGCTGGCATTATTCCCGCCATGCTAAAAACGACCAAAGGGTTAGTCGTACCATGGCTACTGTCTATTTTTGAAGCCTGCCTGGGGTGGGGCTATGTACCTGTGGCCTGGAGGACAGCACGTGTTGTGTTCCTACCCAAAGCGGGGAAATGCAGTCACGTGCAGCCAAAAGACTACAGGCCCATTAGCCTCACTTCATTCCTGCTCCATCGAGAAAGCAATGTACCATAAAGAGTATGCCTTGGGAGCATTCCTTGATATATCCGGTGCATTCAACAACGTCTCCACGGAGGCGATAATACACAGCCTAAGAGCTGTGTTTGGGCATTTCATGCTTAATTATTATTTAGTTATAGTTAATCCCATTTGTATATAAAAGTAAGCAAGACATTTGAATTATATCTACCTGCAATCATGCTAGAACGTTATTATGAAAAGAATATCTCTATCTCTGTTAACCTCTGTTTAAAAATATTACTCTCTCTTGCTCTCTCGCCTATTCGTTTGAGGCGAATTGAGCATCATATAAAGCCATTGCATTTGGCAATTAAACGCCACTCTAAAATTTAAGATCAACATGTGCAGTCTATTATTTTCTTGGTGTGTGTGTGTGCACAAAATATATATAAAACTAGTTGCTTGTGCCTTACCGGCACTTTTGGATATATTCGCCATTTGGGCAATCATTCTGGCGCCCCCCGGTGGACACCACACACAATACTGGATATCGTTGGATTCATTACTTGTTTGACTTCTCACACCTAACCTCAATCGGAATCGCTGTTGGATTCCGACTATCGCTTGTGGTCACCCTTCTCGCTCGGAATTGGAATCGTAGTTGGATTCCAACCCTCGCTTGTTGGACATATTTGGATTGTGAACTTGGTTGCTGGCTGCTGGATCAACCCGGGTTCGGTATGAGCCCGCGCAATCGGTGGAATTGCCATAATTTGCTGGGAAGCAATTCACACCAAATAAAAAGTGCAACCGTAATTGTTGATAAATTGTGTTAACAACATATAATATATGTATTTAATTGCATACATACATACTTATATGTCGTTGCATTAAACCAATTTCGTAAATACATACATACATTTGTGCAATGGCACACAAATATATATACATACATACACTTGTGCATTGGCACACAAATATACACATACATACGTACATCTGTGCAGAAGCACATACATTTGCATATTGGGCTGGCGGGGCGGCAAACGCTAGAACCGTTATTTTTCAGCATTTTCGTTTGGCACCAACTTCGTCGTTGCTAAGCGCAGAGTCTGTTGGCAAGCTACACAGACAAACCCACACATCTTGTTCCTGCGCAGCTGGACTTGTTGTTGTTGCGGCCGCTAAATTTTCGTTGATTCTCCTCTCGCACTCAATTCCTGCCAATTCGGGAGAATTCTGTTGCTGCATTATATCGCCCTGCAATTATTCTCTCGCTGTTAGCATAGGTCAGTAGCAGAGACAGTGATAGCATTTGGAATAGTGACGAAAGCATCCCTAATTAATTGAAATGCCGTGTTCAACTTGCAAGTAGTTTGATTGATTGGTTGGGCAATTGCAATTATTATAATTCGGTGGATAAATTCAACTGTTGTTTGCAAGTTCAACTAAACCAAAGAACCATGGCTGGAAAAAGGCGTGCTGTTTCTAAGCAAAGTAGTATCAACATAGATGTGCCTGATGAAGTTGACTGTCTTGGTCAACTGGAAGCTGTAAAGCAGCATATTGAAAGGATACAGAGGTCAATCAAGGAAAAAACAGTCTCGTTTAACAAAGTGGAGCTAGAATGTCGGTTAGCTATTCTGGAGAAGTACATCGACCGCGCATTTGAGCTGCAGCTCACACTTGAAAATACAAATCCTTATCTGGCATCACGAGCAGACTTGGAGGATTTATGAGAGTCAACTAAGGCAGGGATTATGTCGGCCGGTGCCCGCTCTCAAGTGCAAGTGCATAATGATTCACTTTTGAATACAACTGGCTCACATACCAGAAACTTGCCACAAATGAAACTGCCAAAAATTGGTGGCAGCTATTCTGAACTTAAAAATTTCTTTGGATTGTTCGAGAATATTGTTGACAATGATCCAACATTATCGAATGTCGAGAGGTTCAATCATTTACCTAATTGTTTGGAAAAGGAATCCATAGGCACAGTTAAGGCCTTTCAGGTGACTGATTCAAATTATCCAAAGGCATTAGCAGCAGTAAAGCAGGTTTTTTTTTTTTTTTTTTTTTGTAGTGGTGATTTATAGCTTTAAAGCCGTTTTGGCGCTAGGATGTAGCAACCAAAGTGTGGGACTTGAGTTACCGCACCCACTAAACAATCCACCCCATCCCGAGTCCCGGCGGAACCACCGTTCGGTATTACTTCGCCGGGGGGAAATGCCCAAGGCTCACCTAGGATTCTCTCCTATGTATTAGAATTACGCAGTCTTTCTGCGCAGCGCAGCGTTTTTGGAAAATTTTTGTGGCCATATTGCAGACTGCAGACCAATTTTGTTCCGATTCAAGCATTATATTCACCAGGTCGCCAACGGCTGGTGTCCTCCCAACCACCCTGCTTAGTTCGGTTCTTTCATTTATGAAGGACGGACAATTAAATATAACATGTTCTGCGTCTTGGGAGACCGACTGCCCTGTACAGTCTGGGCAGTAAGGGTCGTCTTCGTGTTTGAACCTATAAAGGTAGGATTTCAAACATCCGTGTCCCGTAAGCAGTTGCGTCAGGTAGTATGTCACCTGTCCATGTCTTCTGTCTAGCCAGAGCTCTATATTAGGGATAAGGCTGTATGTCCATCGTCCTTGCCACCGCTCTTGCCATTTCTGCACCGCTCTCGTGTGCACCTCCGTCCTGTACGCTGCCATCGTGCTGCCATCTGGAGCTCCTTTGTGCAATTCCGCAAACTCTTGCGCCCTGAGGTCAAATGGGATGAGTCCAGCCACAACCAAGGCTGCATCATTTGACACCGTTCTAAAAGCACTTATAACTCTAAGTGCGCAGATCCGCTGCACTGAGTTAGCTCCACGTACATAGGAGCTGTATTCCGTGGCTGGTGCCCAGATTGGGGCGGCGTAGAGCAGGGTTGAGCTCACTACACTTACCAATAACTTTCTTCTGGACTGCTTTGGTCCGCCAGTGTTTGCCATAATTCTGGATAATGTCGCTGCCGTATTGCTTGCTTTCTGGCTTGCATAGATCAGGTGGTCTCTGAAGTTGAGTCTGTGGTCTATCATGACTCCCAGGTATTTTAGGTGAGGCAACGAGGTTATTGTTGCGTTCCCAATTTTAATATTCGCCTGCTCTACTATTTTCCTGCTACTTATTAGCACCGACTCAGTTTTGTGGATGGCTAAGGTTAGGTCCATCCTTTCGAGCCATCGCTTGACGTTCTCAATAGCCCCGTTGCTGGTCCGTTCCACTTCCTTGAGATGCTTTGCCACTACCACGATGGCAATGTCATCTGCAAACCCAATTGCTGTGGCTCCTGGTGGCAGCGGAAGGCTCAATTTGCCGTCATACATAATATTCCACAGCATTGGTCCTAGGACTGAACCCTGTGGAACTCCTCTGGTGATGTTGTGTTGCTGCTCCCCGCCCTCGGTCTCGTACGTAAGTATTCTGCCACTTAGGTAGTCATCTATGATTGCGATGAGATATGAAGGCACATCAATTGCACTTAGCGCCCGCAATATATGGTTCCACCCTGCCGAGTTAAATGCATTTTTGATGTCCAGAGTGACCACCAAGCAATACTCCTTGCTACCATACATCCAGCTCTGGCCTTCAATGGCTTCACTAACAATGTTGTGCAGCTCACGAACTGCGTGTATAGTGTATAGTCTTCCTAAATCCGAATTGCCTGGGGGACATCCACGCTTCAACTGCGGTCTCGAGGCGTGTTTGAATGATGCGCTCTAGGATTTTCCTGTTGTGTCTAGCATACATAACGGTCTATACGATGACGGGTCATCCACATTGCTTGCTCCCTTTGGTAGTAAGACTAACCTCTGCCGCTTCCATCTTTCCGGGAAGGATCCCTCCGAAAGGCAAGCATTGTAAAGCTCCACGAATGGTTCAGGGTTAGCTATGATCGCAAGCTTGAGAACCTTATTGGGGACGCCATCTGGGCCTGGCGCTTTGTCATCTTTAAAGGCACTTGCTGCCGTTACAACCTCCTCAATCGATACTCCGCGCCATTCATAGGCCTGCAGCCTATAGGGCGTCCGTCGCTCACATGCCGTTTGCTGTGGGAAAAGGGTTTCTACTATATGCGCCATCTGATCACGACCTGATATTGCTGGTCGGCTGCTTGATTTAAGCTTTTTAACTGCTAGCTTGTACGCGAGGCCCCAAGGGTTCTCGTCTAGATCCTTGCAAATGTCGCCGAAGCATCTTCTCTTAGCTTCTTCGATGTGCTTTTTAAGAACTTGCCTTTTCTCCTTGTACTGCTCCTGGAGAGCCGTCCAGTTGACTGAGCAACGAGAACGCTGGCATAGCCTTCTTGCACGCAGACACTCCTTTCGACAATCTGCTATTTCCTGCGTCCACCAGTATTTTGGGCTCCGTCTGGGTGGTCCGCGTCCTTTAGGCAGCATTGCACAGTCACATGTCGCTTTTAGTTGCGCTGCCGTTTGATCTGCTCTGTCATTAGCTGTACCGTGGGTTGTGAAGTCATTCATTAGCACAGGGATTATTTCTGCTTTCAGCGATTCCACCTTGTACCGAATTTGGGGTGTACGTCTAATCCCCAATGCGCTAGGTTGCCGCAGCGTAAATATTATGGCCATGTGGTCGCTTCCCGTGTAGAGGTCGGTTACGTTCCAGTTACTGCGAGGTAGCAAGCTGCTGCTCACGAAAGTAAGGTCTATAATTGATCCTCTACCCGCCTTACAGTAGGTTTTTTTATCGCCTCTGTTAAGAAGGATAATGTCCAGTGATGCGAATGACTCCAGTAAGGATTGGCCTCTTGCGATTGTAGTCGGGCAGCCCCATTCGGTAGCCCATGCATTAAAATCTCCCGCTATAACTATTGGACATTTTAATTGGGCATCTTCAGAAAGGTCGTCCAGTATGCTCGATGCTTCCATTGTGTTCAGGCTTGGCGGCAGGTAACAGCTATAGAAGTGAACGCCCCCGATCATAGCCCTGACGTATCCGGCTGACTGTGAGGTGCTTTGCATCTGCGCTTTTGGATTTCCGCATGACCAGATCGCAGCCTTCCCGGGGTTGTCTGCCACCCACTCGCCGGCCTCTCTGTTTCTGTACTGCTCGCTATGTTCTCCTCTTGTACAGTCTGCTCTAGCAGGTTCTGAGCCACCGCGCAGTGATTAAGATTCAGTTGTAAAACTTTCATCTTTGTTAACGGCCCATATCTTTTAGCGCCTTTTGATATGCTGGGCATTTGGTGCTCGATGTGGCATGACTCATCGATTTGAGATTGGAACGTGTGCAGACTATGCACGACGCGGAAGCTTTACAGAGGCTAGCCTTATGCCCTTCACCACCGCAATTGTAGCAGGCTTTTGCGCAATCATGTTTGCTCCTGCAGTTCACCGATATGTGCCCGAATTCAAGGCACTTGTAGCATCTCCTTGGAACCAGTTTCGGTCTGATTCTGCACCACACCCACCCTACACGTATTCTTCCTTGTTCGATCAATTTGCTCGCCGTTTCTGGCATCAGCCGCAGTGTGAGTGTTTGCGTTTGCCTGTAGGCTGCCCGTAGGCCAACAATCACCGATTCCGAAAGGCTCAATCCAACCTGCTTATTGATGGCTTCTACAATCTCTTCAGCCTTCGAGATTTCATCAATGTCTCTGATGTCCACTAACATCGTCTCCGTGAGTGTTTGGACTTCGGCGGTATTTCCAAGCAATGCTTGCACGGCATTTTGCATCTCCAGTGCCTTGGGGTCGGAGGCCTTGTCTAGTTTCAGCAAAAGCTCGCCATTAGCCGTGCGCCTGATTCCTTGTACACATTGCGCCCATTCCTTCAGCAGCGGTTCGGTTTTGACCCTTTTCAGTATATCTGCGTACGTGGATGACTCTCCTTTGCTTCTGATGACGATGGCGTCGTTCCTTGGCGGCCTTGGCTTCCGGGTTTTCGGCTTTACAGTAGTCCATTCTTTATTATTGGCTTCCTCTGGGGCAGTGCTTGGCTGTTGTTCTTCTTGTTGTTGCGGCTTTTCACTATCCCGCATGCCTTTTGCGGATGTTTTGCTCCTTACGGGCTGTCTTCTCTGCCGGCGCATTGTGCATTGCCTTCTTCGGGGTCAGCTTGGCTGAAGACGACATGTTGTCCTGTATGGGATTCCTAGGTCGTTTTGTGCCGACATTTGCTTCCTTGGGGCCCCACCCACTTGGGGCTGCCGATTCCTCTACCTGTTTTACCAGTAGCCCTTGGACACAGGATTGGGCTTCCCTCTGCAGGAGATCGATCTCGTCCACTAACTCCCTCATGACATTTGTGATCGAGCGCTTAGGTAGAGCCATCAGCTTTCTAAGCTCTCTAGCTTTTGACCCTATATTGTTCAGCTTCCTGAGGCCATCTGCTTCTTCCGTCTTTTGGTTCCCGATGGAACGAGCCGCTGGCGATGGCGGGATTACCGTCTCTGGGCGTTCGGTCTCCAACCCAGATAGTGTATCTGGTGAGCGAGCAATTAATGCAGCTCGTGAGCGGTGTACTGGTGCCTCCAGAGTCGCCACCCGGCAACAATACCTCCAATTGGTTAGACCCGCCAGGGCAGGTGTATGACTGTGAATGTTTGATTTTCTTCGACAGCATTGCGAAACTTTTTGATCTTCAGCCCATTCAGAGTCCATTTGCAGCATCTTTAAGATCTTTAATTGACACTGTCACCGCCATTTACGAATCCCTATTGTCAGTAGGCGATGAAAAGAAGATTGCTAACGCTTGATGCCAAAACTAGGTCTAGATGGGAAGAGAGTCACGACTATCAGAATATCCCGTCGTGGAAGGATTGTGGCGTTATCAACATTTGTCAGCTGAGGAAGTCACGTCAGGACATTGTAAGTCCCGTAAGCCACATCGGGAGACACAACAGAGAACTTCCGGCAAAACTTCATTGTCAGTATCTCACACTACTCAAGCTGTTGATTTGAAATGTTTATTTTGCAAGTCCAATGATCATTTTAATAGTTCGTGCTCATCCTTTGCGTCATCTTCTGTTGCCACTCGTTTCAAGTTCGTTAAAGGGTTCCCATTATGTATTAACTGCTTGCGAAAATGTCATAATGTGTCATCCTGCAAGTCGTCACATTGCAGAGTTTGTTCTAAACTCCATCATGCATTAATGCATCGATACTCGAATGAGTCAGTCATATCGGCACCTGCGAATCAGCTAATGTGGACTCACAAATTCTCAGTCTGTCCCTAACATTCAACATAGCAACTCGGTTTCTTCGAACCGTGCAATGGTATCGGAGATCGATCAAGTCATTTTGGCAACTGCCATTCTCCAAGTCAAAGGCAACAGATGCAATCCTCAGACAGGCAGAGTACTTTTAGACTCAGGCTCACAAGTTGATTTTATAACCGAAGAATTGGCAAAACGTCTACAACTAAAACGTACACGAAGGGATATAAGTCTGGTAGGCATTGGACAGTCAAGTTTGTCGGCTCATCAAATAGTTCAAGCTACCATTTGCTCTAGAGTTCATTTCTTTGAGATAGGGTTGTCGATATTTTATCGATATATCAATATTTTTGTTTGAGGATAAGGGTTATTCCGATATGATATTTTTTGTGCCGATATATCGATATATCGATATTTTCAAAAACGATATATCTAAAAAAAAAACTACCATTAAACTTAAAATCGGTCGTTCGTACCGAACATCTGTACATCTGTGTTAGATTTTATATTTTTCTTAGCACTTAAAGACTGTAACAATGCCCATTGCCTTCTAGGCAGTGTTAGGGGCCAAGCCAGTCGGGACAATCGGGCCGGCGATTGCTAGTCCCTGCTATATAAGAGCTCCAATACAAAACCTATATTGCTGAATAAAGAAAAGTGCAAAGTGAAACCAGTGGTCGCACTAAAAACGGACAGCGACCATAAAACGGAGCTTGACCAACAAACAATAGTGGAGTTCTTTTGATCCAGAGCAACTGGTTTTGTTAAAATCGTTTTCAAACCAATATTTTGAAAAAGTTAGCACCAATCAAACTGTTTATACAATATATGCACTATATGAAGAATTAATATTTCTGTTTAAATTATCCAGTAAGCAAAATCTATTAGTCTTTAAGCTCTGTACTCTGAAAATCAAAAAATCTATTTGGTCACAGTATTAAATACATAAACTACAATATTTTGCTTTTGCTTTGATATTTGAAAGTGATTCAAATTTTGTGAAGTGCTGTGTCAAAAGTACAAGAAAAAAAATGAAATGATTTATTGAAAAAAAACTTCACTACTAAGTTACTTTGAAAATATAGCCTGACCTAATAAAAATAATTCAATCCTACATTTAAGTTATGCTATTGGAAAGATCAGATGGAACGAAAACTTGCACTGGTCATTAGTGGTCTTATAGACGTAGACGTTCTGTAATATCTTTTCCTGGTTTGTGTAAGCTTTAGAAAACAACGATATTATCGATATATCGATGTTTTTTGGTCTCGATATATAATATCAAATATCGATATTGAAAATTTAGATTTTTGATATTATCGATATTAATATTTTGAGATATATCGACAACCCTACTTTGAGATGGTCGCTCCTCGTATCAGCCAGAGATTTCAGTCCCTCACGAGTCATGGAAAGTACCCAATGGAGTACAACTTGCTGACCCGTACTTCCACAAGCCGTAAGGGGTCGATTTGGGTGGGTTGGGTGGAGACGCTTTCTTTAAGCTGTTAAAGGATGGTCACATTAATCAGGGTAAGCAAGCATAAAGTTTGCAAAACACAGATTTTGGCTGGGCTGTTTCAGGTCGCTGTAAGTCACCAGTTCCAAAAATACCAGTTTCATGCTCTCTGGTGAGCACTTTGCATGAGCCTTGCCCTCTTCATAAAATGGTAAATCGTTTCTGGGAGTTGGAACAAATTCCAAACATAACTGAGTCAAATCTCTGTAGCCCAGAACAGGTGATGTGCGAAAAATCATTTATTGAAAACATTGTTCGGTTGCCCTCACATCGTTTGCGAGTATCGTTGCCGTTCAAATCAAGCCCAAGAAGCCTTAGTTCCTCATACGACATAGCAAAAAGGAGATTCTTATCACTAGAAAGACTTTTGCAGTCCAAACCGAACCTCAAGGCTATGCTTATCAAGTTCATAAAGGAATATATAATACTGGGCCATATGACTGCAACAAACAATACCATACCCTCTACTCCACATTGCTTCATTCCGTATCAATGTGTGGAACGACTTCAAAGCACATCCACCAAGTTACGAGCAGTGTTCGACGCTTCATGCAAAACTACAACCCAAGTTTCGTTGAACGATCTGCTGATGGTCGGAGCAACTATACAGCCGTGTCGTTTTGCTATTCGACTTCGATTTCGCAGTCGCAAATACGCATTGACTGCTGACATAGAGAAGATGTACCGTCAAGTTGAGGTTGACGAGGCGCAGCGAGATTTTCAACTGATCGTTTGGAGACGTACAAACACTGACCCATTGCAAATATATCGTCTTAACACTGTGACATATGGGACAGCTAGCGCTCCATTTTTAGCAGTCAGATGTTTGAAGTATCTCAGTGATTTGTACGCACAGTCGCATCCTCTCGGTTCTCGTTCACTGGCTTGCGATTTTTATGTGGACGATGTTTTGACAGGTGCTGATTCTATAGAAGAATTGAAGAAGTTGCGCAAGGAGTTGGACGACATTCTAAAATCAGCAGGATTCAGGATCAGCCAGAAGAATCTTTGATTTCCTCCGGAGAGCAAGGAGACATGAAGACATTAGGCCTCGTTTGGAACCCCCACCTAGACAATTTGCCTACCAAAAGGTCGATTTTGTCGTTCATCGCTCGTCTGTTCGATCCGTTAGGACTGCTTTGTCCAGTTATAACCAAGGCAAAAATCTTCTTGCAAGAGATCTGGCTTCTCAGCTTGGACTGGGATGATCCCATCCCAGAAGCACTTCTGCAAAAATGGAAACTTATTGCAGATACATTCCGTGACTTGAGCACAGTTTCCATACCGAGATAATTTGGTGCGAATGAGAAGGTTCCATGCCAAATTCACGGATTCGCTGACGCCTCTACCAGAGCGTTTGGCTGTTGTTTATACACTCGAGTGGAACATCCCAGTGGCATATTCGTTCACCTACTCACTGCACGATCTCGAGTTGCACCCCTAAAAACAAAAACCGTGCCTCGCCTTGAACTTTGCGCAGCTCATCTTTTGGCCAAACTTTGGAAAGAAGTGCAAGTGATACTCGATCTTGAAGTGGAAAAGGTCGTTTTATGGTCAGACTCGGAGGTGGTCCTCCATTGGCTTCAGACTCGATCCGTCCCAGTTAACAACCTTTGAGGCAAATAGAACTGCAAATATTCAGGAGATTACATCCACAGCGATCTGGCGTCACGTACCAACGAAAGAGAACACAGCGGATTTAACATCTCGAGGCAGTTCTGTGATCGAATTGAACTCATCGGATTGGTTCGGTGGTCCAAAATTCTTGCAACAGGAAGAGTGCAACTGGCCCCTAAATCCACATCTTCAGTTGACAGATTTCGATGCGTCGCTGGAAAAGAAGAAATATGATATCGCACTTGTTACAGCACAAATCGAACCAAGTCCCATTTTTAAAATTGTTGAAAAATTCTCCTCTTATTCGAAAATTGTTAAAGTCGTCGCATATGTACTTCGCTTTAAAGGCAGGGAAACTGGATTGCGATGGAGTTCTACTGAACTTTCATCTGACGAACTGGGAGTCGCTTATTTTCGAAAATAGTTGAAGCAGTGCAGAACAGTTCATATGCAATTGAAATTTATAAACTCAAAAAATCGTTGTGCTTGCAACCTGCTCTTTAAAAACTTAGTCCCTTTATTTGCGATGAGCATGTTGGCAACAGTTCACTATCATTGCTTCGAGTAGGTGGTCGTTTACTAAATGGTGATTTTTTAGCTATTATCTTTTTGGCAACACTGGTTTAAACAGCTCACGCACGTTTCGTGTTTTGTTTCACTGTCAAACATCTTCAGTTTGGTCAATAATTTAACCATGAATCGTCTTAAAAACGAACAACGCTTGCAAATTATTGAATTTTATTATCAATATGCGTGCTCTGTTAAGAAAGTTCATCGCGCGAAAAATTGTGTTCAGCGACAAAGCTCATTTTTGGCTCAATGGGTACGTAAATAAGCAGAATTGTCGATTTTGGAGTGAATATCATCCAGAAGCATTGCAAGAGCATTGGAAGACAACATTGAAGCATTTATTCGTGAGATACCGGCCGAAATGTTGGAAAGAGTAAGCCAAAATTGGACAGACACGGTCAACATTTGCATGAAATAATCTTCAAACATTAAGTTATATGGACCGTACATTCGATTCATGAAATAAGCTTCAAACATTAAGTTATATGGACCGTACATTCGATTCAAATAAAGATTTCATGCATTTTTCTGAATTTTATGTGTTTTTTTTTTTAAAACTTTCCTATAGCTCTTAAAAAATCACCCTTTACACCCTTTGAGTCATAATGCAAAATTTCCTCTATTGATGCCTAAGGGTTCCAGATTTGTCGAATTAAAACTTCAACACATTAATGATCCATCCACAACCCACGCCATATGGGCCATTAACTAGACTAAATATAGACCGAACTGCGTTTTCAGATTTTCTTACGAAGCATTTTTGCGCTGACTACGAGCATTTTTGTACTAGCAATTGACTTACGGCAACATTGACCATTTAGGGTAATAACTGCTCCCAAAAATAATGCAATTAATCTAATGGGTAAATATCTTTATTACCAGCAGGAAAAGAGATATTGGCATTTAAAAACTTTAGTTCGAAGCATCTTAGTGTATCGCGGTTAGTCCATTAACGGCATTTTATAGTGCATTGGTTCTATTTTCTTGCTTGCAATGAAGCAGGTTACCTATGAGATTAATGGCATAATTTTGGTGAAGCTTGTAATACCCTAAATGGTCAATGTTGTTCTAAGGCAGTTGCTTGTACAAAAATACTCATTGCCCGCCAACCAAGGCTTAGTTGGAGAACCCGAAATCGCAGTTTGGTCTATTTTGGGATCGATTTTGTGACTTACATGGAGATGATTGTGGGTGGATCTTAAAATGGTACTCCATCTCGCGGTTTTTTGGCCGACGAGTACCATCTTTTAGGGACGTGCACTAGCCTATTGTGCCATCATAAATTTAGTTTTTAATCAAAATCTACCGTGCAGTTTTAAAGATATTCAAGAATTTGTTTTTGACATCTTTTGGAGATACCTTAACGAGTTGTACGATAACCGCGATTTGTTGATATTACGTTCTTAGTGACCATGTCTGTGTTTTTGCAGAATTTTGTAGATTTTTGTTCTGAACCATTAATAACTAAGTTAAAATTGTTGTCGCTGGGAGTTGCTAGTACAAAAGTACCCATAGAACGCGAACCTAGGGTACAGATAAAAAACTGGGTATGAGGCGATGCTTACAGATGCGCCTTCTGTCAGAATTTAAGGGTCTCATACAGGGTTTTTTTTAGTGTCGGACTGTGTTATAATATACTAAACGGAACAGGTTCAAAAGCAGCGGAAGCGATGGGAAATTGTGTAACATGGGAGTCTGGTGGTTCAAATGGCTAATAACATAATCATTAATCACAATCCCAACTATTATTTCTATTTTATATTATTTTAATTCACTAAAAAATGTTTAACAAATGAGAAACAACACCAACTCACTATCAAAAGGTGCGGTACCGAAGGCCGCAAAAAATGCAATCGCTAAGCCACTACACACGGGTGGGAGCAGCACGTCTTCTATTACAAACAGTGGAAAGTCCTCTGCTGTCTCTGGGAAGAAATTCCCCAGCCAGCAACCAGCAGCTGGGGCCTCGACCCATGGGACAGCAAAGGGTTGAGATAGTTTGTAGCAGGGCCGTGGTGTATACCAGACCCGACCCAACCAATGTCGGAACCGCTGATCAGGGCAAGGCGTACAGAATCCTAAAACGTCTGGCAACCAACCCAATCGGGAAGGACCAGACTTCGAGGAGTTATGATAAGATCCAGGAAGACATTGCCTGGGCGAGGAAGTTCTTCCAAACATCACTATGGAAATGACCCCTCCCTGGAAGCAACCAGCTGCCACCTAATAAGCCATCCACTGTCATCCAAACGGCCGAACACTCATGGAGCCCCTCTTCGGGTCTCCTTTGCCGAGATGGCAAAAATAAAAAGATTGTGGGCGTTTTGGACGACAACAACCCACACGGAACAATACCCAAGCACCACTGGAAATGGATTGAGGCAGCTACAAGCCGTGTTGCCCTGGATGTGCTTCTGGAAAACCCAGGGGCACCTCCCAGCTGTTACAGCTTGGGCTGGTTCCAGGGCAACATTCGGCTGGTGGCGTGTGAGGACGACAGATCGGTGGTTCTCTACAAGTCCGCCATTTCAAAGGTGGGTGAAGTATACCCTGGATCGAAGTTGAGGGTTGTGGAGGGTTGTTGAGGGCCAGGGCCTGGTTACCCGTACACCCTGCGGAACCAGAAAATATCCATCAACTCCTGAAAATAATGAATCCTGGGGCACCCGAAGAATCTTTAGATCTTCTGCTAAGCACTCACTTTCCTGAGTGCTCCCTCAACACAATAACTCAAATTAGGCCAACCGACCTTTCTACAAATCATGTGAACACCATTGTCACTGAGGCCAGAATAAAGTGGGCTATCGATTCATTCGAACCGTTTAAATCGCCTGGCCCAGATATCATATTTCCAGCCCAACTACAACACAGCATTGGGTACACAATGACTTGGCTTTACACAATCTATGAAAGCTGTCTCAAAATCAACTAAATCCCCACCAGATGGAGAGAAACTAAAGTGGTATTCATACCGAAAGCTGGCAAAGCTTCACATGTGGAACCTAATGATTATAGGTCAATCAGCCTATCCTCATTTCTACTTAAAACTCTTGAGAGACTTATAGACGCACATCTGAGGCAAATTATAAGTCCCTCTCATCTAGCACGCACACAACATGCTTACAGCAAGGGTAGGTCCACCGAAACCACCCTGCACTCTCTGATCTCAAAGATTGAAAGATCTCTTGAAATAAAAGATTATTCTCTTGTAGCATTTCTCGACATTGAGGGTGCCTTTAATAACGTCCAACCTAAAGCCATCACCTCAGCCTTGACATATGTGGGAGTGGATGTGCCGCTGGTAAGATTCATCGACCAATTGCTAACCAGCAGGACGGTGTATTCCGAGCTTGGCGGTGTATCTGCTCGCAGATATGTTAACAGAGGCACTCCACAAAAAGGCGTTCACTGTCCGCTACTATGGGTTGTAGCAGTTAACCGACTGCTGCGGCTCATGGAGGCTGAGGGACACGTAGTGGTGGCTTACGCGGACGATATTGCCATTTTCAAATGTGGAATATTTCCACAGACGCTGTGTCCTCATGCAGAACGCACTGACTACACTTGCTCAGTGGACAATGTCTTGCGGCTTGGGCGTAAACCCAGCGAAGACGGAACTAGTGCTTTTTACCAAAAGGTACAAAATTCCTGATCTTATCCCCCCAAAAATCAATGGAGTAAGCCCTAAATTTGGATACAATGTCAAATACTTAGGAGTCATCTTGGATAGGAAACTACTCTGGAGTGACAACATAGACGAGCGCATAAAAAAGGCATCCATTGCCCTTGTTCGGAGCAGAACCCCTGCGCATCGCCGCCCATGTAAAGTTTCCTTTACTTTGCCAACCTAAATTTACTGTCATTAAAATCAGGGCCATCTGCCACCAAAATATGTTTGCTTGCTTCGATTCGCGATTATTATTGTACCCCCCCGCCAGCTCTATATTTAGAAACTGCAAACAGCTTGTCTCTTATACATGCTTAGCCAAAGCGCAGTCGCAGCAGAGCTAATTTGGCACACATATAATTTGTGGTGAGCTGGCGAGCCTCACTTGCATTTGAGAACTGAATTAAAAAAGACTTGTTAATTTTATTTGCGCGCCGTGTTAACTTCATTTCGTTGTTTTTAACTTGGCCAATTGGGGATGCAAACCAGTATCTCCACATAAAATTTGGTGACCCCGACGTGATTGTTGCAAGTCGGCTATATATATAGACACTATATAGTTCTTGATATAGTTTGTTCATATCGCTGTACAAACATTCTCGCTTTGCATTCTCGCATACAGGGTGCGTTTTATTTGAATTGATACGAGCGATGGGCATTCAACTTTGAACATGACAAACGGAATTGGTGAAGGTGCTAAGTGTGGCCAGTCGGGTGGGCCAAGTGACCTCGATTCTTACAAGGCCAAAGCTGGATCGGTCGTGCGTCAGCTTAAGGCCTTACACGCGTTTGTAACTTCTGAAGAAGTTTCTGACCTTGATGAAGCTGAGCTGCAAGTGAGTTTGGATTGGATCGAGCGCATGTACAGCGAATTTGATGCCGCTCAATCCAGCCTGGAGAGGCTTGATCTGTTGGAGTTGGCTGCAGATAGGCGGGAAAGTTTTGGACAGCAGTATGTGAATGTGAAAGCGCGTCTCTCTCGGGAGCTTATGACAAACGCGCATTGAACAACGGTTCGTCATTTTGTGGATGAAAATGGTTCATCGTTCGGATGCTCCATGAATAGACCTTGGCTGCCAGATCTTCAACTTCCTCGATTTGCTGGAAATTATACAGATTGGCCGGATTTTTTCTCGATGTTCTCGACCATTGTGGATAAGGATTGTCGTATATCCAAATTCGAGAAGTTTTAGCATCTGCGTGGTAGCTTAGATGGTGCAGCGCTGGATACGATTCGATCTCTTGAGCTAACCGAAGAAAATTACGACAGGGCTCTAAATTTATTAAAAAGTCGATTTGATAATAAACTTATGCATTTTCAGGCACACATCAAGGCGATTTTCGAGCTGCAAGGGGTGGAGAAGGGTTCAGCAAGCAGTTTGCGGGAGCTAAGCGACAAGCTTAATGTCCACCTACGGGCTCTTCAGACATTGGCTACTCCTCAAGAAACTTCTGATGGTTTTCTGATCTACATCGTGAGCCGCAAGTTGGATCAGCGTACGCAGGAGAAATGGGAGGAGAGTCTGCCAACCGCAATGCTACCTACGTGGACCAGTATGGCTTCGTTTCTGGAGAAAAGATGCCGGATGATGGAGAATCTGGAATCGGCTATGGTAACCCAAACATCTAGCCATCAGGTGGGAAGAAACTTATCGAAACATAAAACCAACATTCTCATCGCATCCACTAACGCTCATACTCAGTCAACATGCAACATATGTCACTCATCTGATCATTACATCTCGAAATGTCAGCAATTTCTGAATCTTTCACCCAATTCTCGATATAAGGAAGCCAAGAAAAGGCACTTGTGCTTAAAATGCCTGCGAAAAGGGTATGCTCTGCAGCAGTGCGAATCTGGGGCTTGCTGGCACTGCCAGGCCAAACACCATTCTCTGTTGAACATGCCATCAAATCCCTCTTCATATAACGCTTCACCATCGACCTCTGAGACAGCTAACCAATCATCAACCTCATCTACCTTGGTCTCAAGCGTATCTTCATGCCCTCCCCTTGCAGTCTCGAAGTCCTTGCCAAACGACTATGTGCTACTAGCCACCGCCCTCGTATACGTAAAATGCCGGTCTGGGGAGCTCATAGCTCACAGCTGAATTTCGTCACAAGTTGACTCGCCAATCAACTTCAGCTGAAACATCGACCTTCGCATATTTAAATTTCTGGGATTGGGTCATCTTCTCTTGAGTCTGACAAGGCTGTGGATATCGTCGCGCAATCTCAAGATGCAAGCTATCGTGCTTCCTTTTTCGGCTGTTGTCACCCAAACCATTACAGATTTGCAGCCATTCTATAGTTTAGACCCCAATGGATGGAATATTCAAAAAATGTACAGCTTGCTGATCCGCAGTTTTTCGAACCTCGTCGAATAGATTTGCTTTTGGGTGCGGAGCTATTTTTTGATTTGATGTGTGTAGGCCAAATTCGACTGGCGAGTCATTTGCCAATGCTCCAGAAAACCAAGCTTGGTTGGATAATCTCTGGTTGCGTTTCAAATGCTCAGGCTAAACGTTCGGCTCTTCCAGCATTTCTTCAACCCACCAATTCTACTTCCGATGATCATAATTTGAACGATTTAGTCAACCGTTTTTGGGAAATTTAAACCGATTATTCCTCTTCTCCAACAATCTCTCATGAAGACGCTCGTTGTGAGCAGCATTTTTCGGATAATTTTACTCGACTTGATTCCGGCCAATATTCTGTGCGTCTGCCAGTCAAGTCCAACTTTGAAGAACTTGGAGACTCATATCAGCGAGCTTTGCGCAGATTCTCAAATTTGGAAAGGAAGTTGGCCAAGCACCCCCAATCAAAGATCCAGTAAGCAGCCTTTCTCAAGGAGTATCTGGATTTAGGCCATATGTCTCGGGCTTTAAAACAGCCAAATACATCACAGTTCTTCCCTCCTCATCACTGTGTTTTTAAACTGGACAGTTCGTCTACAAAGGTGCGATTGGTTTTTGATGGCTCTGCCAAAACCACATCTGGGGCTTCCCTGAATGATTTATTGATGGCTGGCCCGACTATACAGCCCAAAATATTCAATACACTTCTTCGGTTTCGGTTCTTCAAAATTGCGTTATGTGGCGACATATGCAAAATGTACCCGTGTGTACTCATTACTCATCCAGACGAGTACAAGCAATGTATTTTATGGCGCAGTGACCCATCCGAAGAAATATAAGTGTACAAATTGGATACCGTCACTTACGGAACCAAGCCCGCAGCATTTTTGGCAATTCCTGCCATGCACCAATTAGCCATTGACGAAGAAGCTTCTTTTCCACTTGGTGCAAAAATAGTGGATGATCTCATTTCTGGAGGAGATACCATAGAAGAGGTTGCCGAAATCCGTCATCAAGTAATGGAGCTTCTGATAAGGGGAAAATTTCCTATTCGAAAATGGTGTTCGAATGAGCCAGCAGCTCTAGAAGGCGAGTCGGAGGCAGATCGAGAAAAGCTGTTCAAGTTTGATGATGGAACTGACTTAGCTAAGGCCCTGGGACTAGTATGGGATCCCAGTTCGGATCATCTCCTCTTCAAGTTTTCTCCAGTTGTAGCCGAAGAATCCATTTCCATTTCTAAGCGCACTGTTCTATCTTCGATCGCCAAACTTTATGATCCGCTAGGTCTCAAATCGCCAATCATAACAAAAGCGAACATTTTTATGCAGTCGTTGTGGAAAGAGGAGCTCAGCTGGGCTGAAAGTATTCCACAGGTCCTGCACACTATGTGGTGTGAGCTGACATCTCAGCTTTCTATGGTCAGCCGGTTTCAGTTTCCGCGGTATGTTTTGCAACCTGATGCTAATTTGGAGATGCCCGCATTTTGTGACGCAAGCATGGCAGCTTATGGGGCTTTTATTTATATGCCCTCAGAGTCTAATGGAGTCGTTTTGAGCCACCTTCTCTAATCCAAGTCAAGGGTTGCACCTCTGAAAGTCATGACCATCCCTAAATTGGAACTCTCTGCTGCACTACTTTTGGCCGAGCTTGTTTCTAACGCTCTCAAAACTCTTCAAGTTTCGTGTTCCGTTCACTGTTGGTCGGATTCAACGATTGCCCTTGCTTGGATTCGAGACTCGCCATCAAATTATAATATTTTCGTCTCCAACAGAGTATCGCAAATTCAGGAGCTAACATCTGGAATGACATGGCATCACGTGCCTACCAAATTGAACCCAGCAGACATCGTATCCCGGGGGTGTACACCTATGGAGCTCAAGAACTCTGCCCTTCGGGCTTTTGTCCACCTTTTCTTTTGCGAGACTGCTCTGAATGGCCAGTAGACGTCCAGCCACCCATGGAATAACCTGAGCGCCGTCATACTGCTCTGATTGTTGCCGATCAACATGACATTTCGTACGGTACTATGTATCAAAATTCGTTTGGAAGGCTCCAGCGAGTTTTTGCATACATTCTCAGATTTCACTCGCTCCATTTCAAGGAAAGACCACGATCGAACGGGCCTCTCAGCGTTGAAGACATCAAAAATGGAACCTACTTGCTCGTCAGCGCCATACAACGTGTGCATTTTGCTGGGGAGTATAAGTCGTTGAGCAACAATAAGCCTCTGCCAACAAAGAGTGATCTGGCTTCGCTCAATCCCTTTATTGACACATCTGGGCTTATTCGTGTTGGCGGTCGGGTGCAAAATTCTCAATTGGACTACGAGGCCAAGCATCCATAACCAATGCCATCATAACTTTCTATCATGAGAAGTTTTTGCATGCTGGGGCACAGGGCTTGCTTGCAATTTTGAGGCAGCGATTCTCGCCCATTGGAGGGCGTAAATATGTCGGAAGCATTATTCGAAGGTGTGTTCGATGCTTTCGTTTAAAACCCATCCTTTTGGAGCAGATCATGGGAAGCCTGCCTGCAGAACGCGGGCGATCGAATCCGGTGTTCCAGACCACAGGCATTGACTTTTGCGGACTGCTCTATTACAAGGCGGAAACGGGGAATAGACCCCCTGTTAAATGCTACATGGCCGTGTTCGTCTGTTTCTCCACAAAGGCAACACACTTGGAAATTGTACGAGATCTCTACACCGATGCCTTTTTAGCCTGAGGCCGAAACCACGCACAATCTGGACAACGCCACCAACTTTGTAGGTGCCAAAAACGAGCTGGCCGAACTTAGGCATCTGTTCCTGAGTGACCCACACAACGATTTCGTATCCAACCTTTGCATTTCCAATGGGATAGACTGGAAGTTCATTCCTCCTCGCTCCCCACATTTTGGGGGTTTATGGGAGGCGGCTGTTAAAGCAGCCAAATATCATCTCCATTGAATCGTTGGCTCATACATTTTCACCCTTGATGAATTGCAAACCCTTGCTTGCGAAATATCATCGATGCTTAATTCTCGCCCACTTTACTCCCTTACAGAAAGCCCTAACGACCTGGATGTGCTGACGCCTAATCATTTTCTCAATGGGTCAGCAATTTCTGCATTTTGCGAGACGGATTTAACGCATCTCCGCATCAACCTTCTCAGCCGTTGGCAGCGTCTTTGCCAAATGAAGCAAATTTTCTGCCGGAAATGGAGTATGGCATATCTGTCGCTGCTGCAGGAGAGGGGAAAGTGGCGATCAAATGCTCCAAATCTTCGCCAAGGCGCTATTGTTCTCCTCAAGGAAGAGAACGTGCCACCGCTACACTGGCCACTGGGACGCGTTGAGAGCGTCATTCCTGGAAGAGATGGAGCAGTTCGAGTCGCAGTCATTCGCAGCGCCAAGGGTCAATTCAAACGCGCAGTAGCGAAGCTGGCAGTTCTGCCCCTTTTGGATGGGTCTGTCGAAAGCCTGCACCTTCCAAGGGGGGGGTGTATGTTTGGAGAAGAACCCCTGCGCATCGCCGCCCATGTAAAGTTTCCTTTACTTTGCCAACCTTAATTTACTGTCATTAAAATCAGAACCATCTGCCACATCTGCCACCAAAATATGTTTGCTTGCTTCGATTCGCGATTATTATTGTACCCCCTCGCCAGTTCTATATTTAGAAACTGCAGCTGCGTGGACGCCTAAGCTTGTCTCTTATACCTGCTTAGCCTAAGCGCAGTCGCAGCAGAGCTAATTTGGCACACATATAATTTGTGGTGAGCTGGCGAGCCTCACTTGCATTTGAGAACTGAATTAAAAAAGACTTGTTAATTTTATTTGCGCGCCGTGTTAACTTCATTTCGTTGTTTGTAACTTGGCCAATTGGGGATGCAAACCAGTATCTCCACAGCCATTTTCTCGTGCAAAAAGGCCATAGGCCGCAAATGGGACTTTTTCCCTTCCATAGTACACTGCCTTTACACAGCCGTGGTCCGCCCCATACTACTGTACGGAGCACTAGTTTGGTGGCCAGCGCTTGAGAAACAATCAGTCCTCAACAATCTGCATAAAGTACAGAGAAGTGCGGAAATCTGTATTAGCGGCGCTCTCCGTACAACACCCACGGAAGCGCTAAATACTATTTTCCACTAAACCTTATTTCAAAGCAACTGGATATAACAACAGCCCTTGGAGTAAGAGAATCCGATGCCTGGAACGAGGGAAAGTGGGGTCACTCAACGATACTCAATGACCAAAGGAGTATACCGTTAAACACTGACTACTGTATACCACAAACTACGTTCGTCAAATCATACGTCTTCTCCACCAACTTAAACTTGAACTTATCGTTCCGCCATCCAGGAAGCAGCCACTCACCTTAGCACACTACCAATCAGAGAAGGAAACGTCTTCATATACTCAGATTGTCGAGCCCTTAAAGCCCTTGACTCATATACCAACAATACCAAAACGCTTACTAAATGCAGCTCATATCTAAATGAGATCAGTATACACCTTATATGGGTGACTGGACACCGCAACATAGAAGGAAATGAGTCTGCGGACAAACTGGCCAGAATAGGCACCACCAGGGATGCTTATGGCAACTTTTAAGCTCCACACAAAAGCTAAAACGCGTCGTTTCCCTGCGAATAGGTGGAAAAACCTTTCCTCCTGTGCGGTAGCGAGGATTTCGTGTCCAACACTAAACCTAAAGCGTACCACCACGCTTTTACGCCACAGAAGGGAACACATATTGCTTCTGGTGGGAACCCTAACGGGTCACTGTCTTATCGGCAGACACGCTGCACGCCTAGGAGTCACTCACCATGACTTCTGCAGACGCTGTAGGTATGAAGAAGAGGATTAAACAGTACAACACCTCCTCTGCCATTGCCCCGCCCTGAGTAGAAGGAGACTTAGGACACTAGGTCAACCTCTCCTACTTAACCTATCGGAGACATCCGAGTTAGAGATCCCAGCTCTACTAAAATTCATTCTGTCCACACAATGGTTCAGTAACGAGGACCCCCCTCATTAACAAAATGGGTCAACAGGGAACAAATATGGCATCGCAATGGACCCAAAGAGGCCATCGCAACCTAAGAACCTTCTGCTCCAGCATAGAGAAGGTCTCGGAAGCAGCCAGGCTCAGGAAGCTGCTTTCAAAGCAGCCACCTATGCAGAGTCAACTAAAAACGGACGAAGGTCACTGGACAGAAAGCAGAAAAGAAGCTACATTTCCTCGATGCGCACTTCCCGGGCTGCACTATAGTCCCTGAGCCAGATACGCTTCAGGACCTAAACACTCAACAAACTAACATCCCAACCAACTTAGACACTCCAGGAAAAATCCGATGGGCGATCGACTCGTTCGTGAGCTACAAGTCCCCTGGACTGGATGGCATTATTCCCGCCATGCTAAAAACCACCAAAGGTTTAGCCGTACCAAGGCTACAGTCCATTTTCGAAGCCTGCCTGTGGTGGGGCTATGTACATGTGCCCTGGAGGACTGCACGTGTTGTGTTCCTACCCAAAGCGTGGAAATGCAGTCACGTGCAGCCAAAAGACTACAGACCCATTAGCCTCACTTCATTCTTGCTCCATCGAGAAAGCAATGTACCATAAAGAGTATGCCTTGGGAGCATTCCTTGATATATATTTGGTGCATTCAACAACGTCTTCACGGAGGCGATAATGCGCAGCAATACATAAGGCCTTGGACTCGTGGATATCCAACCTGCTGAGCTGCAGAAGAGTACAAGCCCAGTGGGGTACCACAAACAAGAGGAAGGAAGCACACGGCAGCAGGCTTCAAGGCGAAGTACTGTCACCCCTTCTATGAAACCTTGTGGTTAACGAACTGCTAAGAAAATTCCGCAGGAAAACACCCAAGATAACCGCATATGAAGACGACATAAGCATAATTATCGTGGAAAAATGTCCATCGACTCTCAGCTCAATCATGAACTCTACACACAAAGAGATACTAAAATATGCTACAGAAGCCGGACTTAGTATTAATGGGAAGACGGACCTCATAATCTTTATTAAGAGATCAGGGTTCAAAATGGCTCTTTGCCCGCGGCTCAAAACGGCAGCGACTTGACCGCGACTCGCAGACTGTTGCCCGCGGCTAGGGGCAACGGGCCACAATCCGCGGGCAGCGGGCCAGCATCAGCCCGCAGCTCCGTAGCATTTGCCCGCGCACTGTGGCCCGTTGCCCCTAACCGAGGGCAAACTGCCCGAGCCGAGGGCAACAGCCCGCGAGCTGCCCACGGCATACTGCTTGAGGGTGGGTCCGCGTTATTGTTATTTTGTTCAAGTGCATTGGCTCTCTAGCTGTTGCATGCTGACTGTCGGCGGCTAGCGACTTTGTTGTTTTTTTTGCATATGCACAGCAGTTTGAACAAAGCAACAGATTCATATTATGAGTTTGATTAGTTTGCATCATCACACAATGAATAAAAGGTAGTGCAATGAGTCGCTTGTTATAAATATAATTCCCTTCTAACGTCACGGACTTACAATAATGAGTTTGTTGACAATTGTTAAAATGGTTACTGCTGTAAACAATATGAATTAAAATTACAGCAACAATTCAATCAATTCAAACTAAAAATACAAATTCCAATTCCCAACCTTATAAATACTTATCTTTCAAATGACGTCACAGTCTCACAAGTTATGCACATGCGCAATGGAGCAAGTGTTTGCACTACCTTCTATCCATTGTATCCTAAGTTTACATATTCGTAATTAAAATGGGAGTTGCCTTATTCCAGGTACAGATTTTATTTTGGTTAGTCCAAGGTAAAAACTTGGTTAAAAATCGGTAAATCGATTTTAGGATCAAATGCCCCTTGTAAGGCTCCTTGGCGAGTCCGGGCTCTTAATACAGGTATAAAAACTTCAACATGTTACGTACGTAAGGGTGGATATTGGGTTAAGGGGGGTAAGCTATTTAAATTTTTTTTTTCGGCTTTTTTTTTTTTAAATGAATACCTAAAATGTTAAGAATATTGTGTCAAAATTTTTAAGTCGATTGGAGCAAAATTGACGAAGTTACGAGTATTTTTATACTCTGTGCCGAAGGTACATAAAGTATTATAAGTTTGTGCAAAAGTATGTAACATCCAGAAGTAAGCATCTCCGACCCCATAAAGTATATATATTCTTGATCAGCATCAACAGCCGAGTCGATATAGCCATGTCCGTCTGTCCGTCTGTTCGTCCGTCCGTCTGTCCGTCTGTCTGTCTGTCTGTCCGTATGAACGCACAGATCTCAGAGATGGTAAGAGATAGAGGTTTGACATGTATGGGACATATGCTTCTTATGTCTGCAGGCAGATCAAGTTTATTTTCAATTTTGGCCACGCCCCCTCCCGCCCCCGCAATTTAGAAAAAATCATATCTCCCACAGTTTTGAAGATAGATGGCTTGTTCCTTCTGGACATATTTAATTATTAGGATAACTTATCGATCCGCCAAAGAAATGAAGAAGATCGGATGAACGGTTTTCGAGTTATGATCAAAAGACTGTTCGCTGCTACTGCAGCATCGAAATTTATGATGAGCGTATAATTTTCTTGGTACAGAGTATGTTATAGTCGGGCTTGACAGACTTTCTTTCTTGTTATACCTGTCGCATTTCACGTACGTATTTTTTAATTTTGAACACTATTTCTGAACATAATTTACGAGGTAACGCTGCCGATTTTTTTTCAAATTTGTTAATAATTTTTATTTTACAATTACAAATTAGCCGAATTATTTCCAAAAAAAAACACGATTTTTTCACTTCAAAATTTTCTAAAAAAAGTGAAAAATTAAAATTTCGAAAAAAACTCGACAGCGTTACCTGGGGAAAACTATTATCTAACGAATAAACTTTGGTTTTTCGATTTCGGATGATCCAGCACCAAGCTATGAGGGACACCGTATTCACCTTTATTCCGAGAGACTTCCGAATATTTGCTGCCATTGCCGTGTGTTAGAGGAGATCAACCACATTAGAGTTAATTAGTTGTTAGAATTGTTTAATTTTGTATGTCATACATTCGTGTCACGCCAAAACTCGCCAAAACGTAGAACGTTAGCAAGCGCAGCCAACTTAATGGCGCTTTGTAAGCCACACACACACACACATGAAAAGAACATTGAAGACAAGAGACATTAAAACACGGAATTAAATCAAACGAACAGCACAAACATTTTATTTTTGGAAAGCCGGCCAGGATTGGGATAAGTAAGAACACTGCGGCAACATTAATGGCGACCGTGACAGGACAGCAGCAAGAAGATAAGTTCTCGTCCAATCTCAACAATTCGCTGCGAAATAATTTTGTTTTAGCTGATTAAAAGGAACTCAGAAGGAGGAACACACGGGGAAGTTTGGACCAGCAAGAGGCATCCATCCACCTACAGAGGCTGCAGTTGGGTCAGCAATCATCAAGGATCGACGGATCATCAAGCGAATTCAACCCAACCTGCATCAGCACTAGTGTAGCGGATCAAGTGGGCACATCGGAACGGCAAGATCGTTCAGCCATCAGCAATTACTGCATCGGACACCGTCAGCAACAACAAGGCTTTCTGGCGGTTGCAACATAACCTGGCTTTCTTCCTAACCTCGTCTAACACCTCCAGATCAAAGGTCGGCGTCTCTTCGCTCTACACTCACACACATACACATAAAGCATAAAACCGCAAGTACACATCTTAACTCAATTCCTTATGCACCTACAATCGCACACATCTTAATTGCACATACCTCAGATGGAGGAAATGAAGATGCAAATGTTCTCGATTGTCGACTCCAAATCCTTGAGTCACATTATCGTCAACTGTGTCAAATTCAGACACATATTGAGTAGTAAGAAAATAGGACAGCGGAACATTGGACTGTGGGACGTGCTATTATGAAATATTCACGAAATGGGGGGGGGGGGGGGGTGCGTTTTATTTTTTTTCTTAAAACGCGAAAAATCTGTGTTTGCGGGTAGTAGTAAGAAAATAGGATAACGGGAATTTGGGCCTGCCACAGTGGCGCCATCTGTCGGCGAAAAAGTGCAAAGCTTTAGGGCGCCATCTGTCGGCGAAGCCGTAAAGCTTTTGTGACGCCACCTGTTGCACAGAACGCACAATATACAACGCACTTTAAAATTCCCTTTACAAGATCACATTAGGTTCACGAAACATTGTATAGAGCGGTTACGAAATAGTGGCGCCATCTGTTCGCAAGAAAGGTGAACATGATTTTACTGTGTGGCGGCATCTGTTGGTAATATACGAAAGTAAAGGAAATAAAATGAAGGATATGGTGCATTTCAAGAATTTTTTTTTTTATATAATGAATCTAGCAGTTGAAATAGGTAACAATCTTAAACCTACAAAGTGTGACCGCTAATCGTGACGCGCAAAAATTTTCATAATTAAAGCCCGCTTTAAGACAAAGTGTGACCGCTACAAAGTTATATGAAAATTAAAATTAATTTTTAACTCGCACCCCAAGAAACCCTTTCACAATTAAAGCCCGCTTAAATTCTAGTGTGACCGCTACAAAGTTATGTGAAAAAGCAAGCCGATTTTTTATAAAAATACTAAAAATCGCAAATCATACCCCAAAAGAAACATCACCAACAAGTGAACAATCTAAACAAAAAATCCCCAAAAAACCAATCAACATGCCAGACCCAGCACCAACATCCGCATCAACATCAGCACCAGCAGTACTACAGCTATCAGAGCAGCATCTAAGCCAAGCTCTAGGACAAATTAGGCAGGTGCCTACTTTCACTGGATCATCGGAAGACCTCTGCGCATTCATAAGAAGAGTCGACTTCATTATGCAACTATACCCAACAAGAGATGTTCGACAACACAGCGTACTATTCGGGGCAATCGAAATGCAAATTTCTGGAGACGCCCAACGAGTTTCCCAACTATCAGCAGCTAGCAACTGGGCAGCACTCAAAAGCGCACTCATCGACGCTTTCAAGGTCCAGACCCCATTTGAAGAACTGCTAAGACGTCTATACAACACTCAATTTAACGGAAGCATCCGTAAGTTTGTCGAAGAATTAGAATATAAGTCATTTGTTATTTCAAGTAAACTAACTTTGGAAGACAATACACTGAACACACACATCTACACTAATGCAATGAACAACACAATTAAAGACGTTATAATGAAAAAACTTCCTGACAGGTTATTTATGACCCTCGCAAGACATGACATAACCTCAATATTAAAATTGAAACAGGTAGCTCAGCAAGAAGCAGTTTCTGAAAAACAGTTTTTTCCGATCAAAAAAATCGACCCATTCAAATGGTCAATCAACCTCCAAAGGTTACAACAATCAGAAAAATAATGACACAATTGTGGAAATAAGGGAAATTATTCTCAAAATTTCAATCAACCTCAGACTAATAATCAGAATCGTGC